>CM065697.1:43511363-43543946 GCA_017654935.2 Phymorhynchus buccinoides
GTCCGTGATATCACTTTTCGAAAACGATGGTTATAAATAGGAGGCATCCGCAAAGATATGGTGCATAAGGTTTTTGGGAGAGTACTAATAATGAGGCTTGTTGTCGTTATCTTGTTTTAAATTTACTATTCTGCAGACAAAATTATTCGGGCGTACCACACTCAGCACATGCGCGCGCGCGCAACACACACACGCACACATTTGACTTACACACACACACACCATACACAAGCGCGCGCACACACACATACACACACACGCACAGCACACACACAAGCACACACACATACATACACACACGCAATGCCACACACACAAACACACACACGCACACATACAACACACACACGCGCGCACGCACGCACACGCACGCACACAACACACAAAAGAACACACACACATACACAGCGCGCGCACAAAAACACACACACGCACACACACACCGCGCACACACACGCACACACACACGCAACACATACACACACACAACGCACACGCACATACAACACGCGCACGCACGCACGTCACACGCACACGCACACGCACGCACACACACACACACACACACACCACACACACACACGCTGGCAGCTAGCAACAGTTTACAAGCCGGTAACGATTTCCGTGCATTGGGTTTGAAACAAAGCAATAATAAAAATATTGATAAGTCAGGAAAAAAACCCAAGAGGTAAAGGTTTCAAGGCTCAATGAACAGGAAACATGTGGGACAACAACAAACATAGTTGAGGGGGGGGGGGTCTAAGGTACAAGATTCGCCAATAAAATGTTAAGTACAAATTGAAGCTATCGCTACAATAAAAAGAAAAAAATACTAGAGTACTTGCGTGTAAAACACTGACCCAGTCGCGACACACGCTTGCACCCCTAACCTCTAACCCTAACTTGAACGAAACCCTTCACGCTTAACCGATGCCCCAATTCGAACTGTCCAAGCTTTGGCCCCTAGTATCCACTGCTAAATTTTCATGTGATAATCCAAGGTGGGCCCCCGATGTCGGTAGGCCACATGGTTTTCACTCCCCCATCTTTTCGGCGATTATAGTGTGTTTCCAGTCTAATATAGTATATGAATGTATGAAATGATTGTGCTCTAAAGTTTTTTTGTTTTTTGTTGTTGTTGTCCGTTAATACTCATTTTTACGCGGTGGTGCATCGTTTGAATAAAAGAAAAGTGATTGTGGTGTTAGTGTGGTGTGCCTAGCACTATGGCGGCGGCCGCCCCGGCCCCGTTTATAGACCCAGTGTATGTCACTACACGTGCGCTACCACAGTACGAAACTCTACCAACCACTTATGACCTTTGTGTGGCAGCTGAGGCTGTGACCGGGAGAAAAACAATTCGAGGGGCACAAAGAATTCGAGGGCTATGGCTCATTTATGCCAAAACCCGAGAAGCAAGAGAAAAACTCCTCCTGGAAGGATTCGTGTTCAGAGGAGCACGAGTAGCTTTGCTGAACACGAACCCATTCAGTGCTAAGGACCAGCAGGGACTGGATAAGCCCACAACAAAACTGATAGTGAGTTTCGCCCCCGTGTTTATTGCACACGAGGACATTGAAGAAGGACTAAAGAAACTAGGGGTTGAACTACGTTCCCCCATGAAGTGGGAGTTGGCCAGAAACAAAGATGGCAGACTAAGTGATTATGAAACGGGGAGGAGATTCGTGTACATCACTGTACCAAACACGCCCCTGCCGCCAGTGATGAAAGTGCTGGCCATCTACAGCTGCAGCCTCTACCACAAGGAGCAGAAAGAGACTCTAAAATGTGGAAACTGCCTGCAAAACGGACATAAAACAGTCAACTGCACACACGCCATTGTGTGCAAGGGCTGTTACAATACAGGACACAAACTAATAGACTGCCCGACACCTCTAGGCCTAGCAGACAACAAAAATACAACAAACACCCAAACCGAGGCTGCTAGTGGCACACACAGCGGCCACGACGCAACACTGCCAGTGCCAGACAGCACGCCTGCCAGTGCCGCAAGCCCTGTAGGCCTAGTGGCAGACGAAAAGGAATATGTGCGTGCTGCCAGCCCACAGCAAGATGAAGCAACGCGTAGGAGTACGTCGATGCCCAAAGCAGACACACACCACACCCACGGAAAGGGAAAAACCCAGACAAGGGAGAAGAAGAGAGAACGAAGTGAATCGCCCACCGACTGCGAAGACCACGAGGCGAAGCGACCGACTATTGAAGACGGGGAGGAAAAGGGAGATGAAGGAAGGGAGGATGGAGAGGAGCAGAGGATGACGGGGGATGGGTACACCTGAGAAAGCATGCACTCAGTGCCTCCCCCCCCCCCCCCCTTTCGACCTTGGCTTGTCCTACGGACTAACGATTTTAATGAACAACGGACTAAGCATTATGTACTTATATATTTTTTTCTCATGGCTTGCAACGCCACATGCATTGGTACACTTAATGTGCGTGGATTTAGAAACAAGTTAAAAAGAAGACTTGCTTTTCATTTTTTTAGAAAACAAAAACTGGATATTATATGTTTACAAGAAACACATGCAACAGAAGATATTGCCCACGAAATTAAAATGCAGTGGTCTGGAAAGTTGTATTATACTCCAGGCACTAACAATAGTAATGGTTTAATCATTCTAATAAATAATAAAAACATAGATTCCGAGCTTGTCAAGTCAACAGAGAAAGTACTGATAATAAAAGTTATCATTTGTGGTAAAATTCATGTTATAGCCAACTGTTATGCTCCCAACTCTACCCTAGATAAGCTAGATTTTATACGACTGACAAATAGAATGTTACATGACTTGGAATATGATCATTTGTGGGTAATGGGAGACTTTAATACCACATTAACCCCCCTAGACAATATAGCAGGCAACCTTCACTCTCCCCGAGAGAGGGAAGCCCTCTCAGACTTGCTACTATCTTTTGACTTAAAGGACGTGTGGAGGTCAATGCACCCTGATTGTAAAGAATACACCTGGTCCAAAACCACCCCATTTACTGCAAGAAGACTTGACTACATTTTCAGTGATGAAGCCTCACTACATCTAATTAAAAGTGCAGATATTGTAATATTTCCTCACTCTGATCACAAGCTGATGAAAATAATGTTTCAGGTAAACAATTTCCAAAGAGGCCCAGGCTATTGGAAGTTTAATAACTCGCTGCTCACAAATGAAGACTTTATCAGGGAAGCGTTGTCATTTATAGACGCCCATTTTGAAGAACATAAAGAGAGTAACCCTCAACATGCCTGGGAATTATTCAAAGTGCTGTTTAAATCATTCTGCATAAATTACTCAAAAGAAGTGAAACAGCGTATTGGAGACAAACACACAAAAATGAAACACTTAGCAGAAATAGATCAAAAGCTCCTGCAATCCCCTCTAGATAAAGACCTGGTCCAAAAGGCCCAACAACTAAAAAAAGAAATAGAAATACAAGAACTAAGAGACGCCCGCGGAGCACAGATACGGTCAAGGGTCAAATGGGTGGAAGAAGGGGAGAAAAACACTACATATTTTCTTCGCCTGGAGAAATCACAAGGGGCCGCAAACACAATCACGTCCCTTCAAATCAATGATAGCGTCACAGATAGCCCCCAAAATATTCTAAACGAAATCAAGCAATTCTATACACTCCTCTACAAAAAAGACACTACTTCAGAAAGTAAAAAGACAATACAACACGACTTTCTGAAAGATAACAATTACCCTACACTGTCGGCGGAACAAAGAGAGCTATGTGACAGAGAAATTACACCAGACGAGCTCACCGAATCCCTAAAAGACCTAAACAGTGACTCTGCACCAGGTAGTGACGGCCTCACACCAAACTTTTACAAGACATTCTGGGGCAAACTGAGAACGCCACTCTATAAATGCCTGATAAGCTCAATTGAACAAGGCGAATTATCATTTTCTATGAAAAAAGGAGTAATAACTTTAATACATAAAGGAAAAGACTTAGATAAAAACAACCTCTCCAATTACCGACCCATAACTCTTACAAACACAGACTATAAAATTTTTACAAAAGCGCTTGCCCTTAGATTGCAGAATGTCATCACATCCATTGTTAACGAGGACCAGGTAGGGTTTATAAAGGGCAGAAACATAGCCACTCATTTGAGATTTATGGATGATTTAACGAAACATCTCAATACTCTTAATGAACCGGGTGCCCTCATAGCCCTTGATTTTTCTAAAGCATTCGATACATTGTCCAAAGACTGCATCTTAGAAACTCTCCGCCTTTTCAATTTTGGTCCGTGCTTCATCAATTTTGTTGCAACCATTATGAAAAACTCACAAAGCTGTATCTATAACGGCGGTTGGTTATCAGATTGGTTTCCTACTCAAAGAGGAATTAGACAAGGATGTCCCATCAGTCCACTGCTTGTTGTGACAGCTGTTGAGACCTTAGCTATACGAATAAGAAATTGCCAAGAAATCAAAGGAATCAAACTAGCAGAATCCACCCCATCCAAAATCAAACAGTATGCAGACGATACAACGCTGACTCTTAAACATGAAGAGGATATTAGAATTGCAACCAATATTGTTGAGGAATTCCAAGGCTTCTCAGGCCTTCGACTAAATAAGCAAAAATCAGAAGGTACATGGCTTGGCTCTAAGAAACATGAAGATGGCACTGTCCATAACATACCCATGAAAAAAGGAAAACTAAAGATATTAGGAGTCTATTTTTCAGCGGACAAGGAAATTTCAGAAATTGAAGAAAACTGGAATCCCAAAATTGACAATATGATTAAGATTATTAAGCGCTGGGAAAACAGAAACCCTTCCCTTTATGGTAAGGTTATTCTTGCTCAAACATTTCTTTTATCCCAATTTTCTCATATCCTCCAAGTAGCATCAATACCTTACAAGGTTTTACACTCAATTAATTCGGTCGTTTACAAATTTCTCTGGAAGAAGAAATTTAATAACAGGAAAGCATTTGAAAAAATAAAACGAGGTGTTTTAAGTTTAAACAAAGAAGAAGGAGGCTTAAGTATGATTAATATTGAACATCAACAACAAATGTTCCTTGTGAAATGGGCAGTTCGTCTTCTTAAACAAACCAATACACACTGGGGTATCCTAGCCACCAATAATCTCCTTCCATTTAAGAACCTTCACTGCACCTTTAACTGTAATGTTGACCCAAAAGAACTTCTACACATAAACAAAATCAACTCAATATTCTGGAAAGATGTTATATGCGCAGTGTCTACCTTTAATAAAGATCGACCAACAGAAGACGTGAAGACAGAGCCACTATGGAATAACAAAAGCATTAAGTACAAAGGGAAGCCTCTACATTTTATTAATTGGTGTAAGGCTGGCTTCTTTGTTGTTCAGGATCTTTGGCAAAACGGAAACCTAATGTCTTTCCCAGAGATAGAACAAAAGATAAGGCGATCTCCAACACTCTTGTTTCAATACAACGCATTAATAAATGCAATACCGCCCGCGTGGAAACAACTACTAAACGAAAATATTGAAACACTATTAGTCCCAAATGATGTTCCGTCTGAAAAGGGATACCTCACAACTTTATCTAATAAGCAAATACGTAAAGTATTTGCCCTGAAACAAAACCATGAAATCTGCGCCGCTCCGTTCTGGAAACGTAAGCTAAACATTGATATACAAGACTATTTCAACTTGGCATACGAATGCAGTAAAGAGTCCAGACTTAGGCTTCTTCATTTCAAATTCCTTCACAACATATATCCCACGAACATAGAATTCGCTACATGCTCCGAAAACTCCTGCCGGTGCCGGTGCCGGTGCCGGTGCCGTCGACGGTGCCGGTGACTTGCCGTTGCCGTTTCGTGTCTTATGGATTCAAGCAGTAGAAATTTAGTTTGAGCGATTGACACGACAGAATGTTTGCCTTTGCCGTCATGGATTTTCAGCTTTATGGGTATTTTCGTGTTCTCTAACATTTTATCTGTCATATTTATAAAGTGCAACCTTTTGATATGGTCTCTAAATGGTCTTATAAGCGCTTTAACCCTTTCATCGCCAATGTCGCATTTATGCACCACAATGGTTTAACACCCATGTTACTAAAAGGCATCAAACCAGGGTCTGTTATTTCAATATCTTATTTTCTTAATTTTGGGAGGTAAGGATAGGCCTAATGTTATGCATAGGCTATCACAGATGAATTCCCAATATTGTAGATATTTTATTTTATCTATCCTGTTAAGTTTAATGGTATTTTTTGGCTGAAATATATGGCTGGCGGCGAAAGGGTTAAAATGAGCAGGTCAATACATTTTCTTCAGCTAGGCTAGACTTTAGACTGTGTTTTCTCAAAATGGCCGACGCTCACCCTACTAACTTTGAATGCTCATAACTCTGGAATGAAAAAAAAAGATACAAGAATGGTTCTAATATCAGTAGAAAGAGAATTGTCTGAAGTTTTCAAGTGTATAATTATCTCAAATTGATCAGTTTAGCACTTAATGTCCCTTTCGTGGTGCGGGGTCACATATACGAAGCGTATGGTGATGCGATGCGATTTTTGACGATGTGAATCATGAATCACGTGAAATACTTCCGTCTAGAAAATAATATATTTCTGCTATTTTCGCTCACTATAGTCAAGTGGACCCAATGCATGAATTTCACGTGAATCGTGACTCACATCGTCACAATCGCATCGCATCGCCATACGATTCTTATGCGTGTGGCTGGCCATTTTACAATTATGCACAACACACACTGACACGATGCGCTATTAGTAATAATAATAATAATAATAGTGAATCATTTATAGCGCATTCCTCCACCAAATGTGGAGCTCTATGCGCTTAACAACAACAAAAATTAAAAGCAAGAAATTCAACAACAAAACCAAATAATCGCTCACGCACATGCAAATAGGCATACACATACACACCCCACACCCCACCCACACATACACGCACGTACGCACATACACATACACACACACACACACACACACACACACACACACACATACATACGCACACACGCACGCACACGCACACGCACGCACACGCACACGCACACACACACACACACACACACACACACACACACACACACACGCACTCACACACACACACACACCGTTACCATCACCACCACTCACCCCACCCCAAAAACACAATACAAAATACAATCAGTTGAATAAAGCATCAACACACACACACACACTCTCTCTCTCTCTCTCTCTCTCTCTCTCTCTCTCTCTCTCTCTCTCTCTCTCTCTCTCTCTCTCTCTCTCTCTCTCTCTCTCTCTCTATTCACAAGGAGTCACCTCCAAACACCCTCCTACACTCCCCCCACCCCCACCCCACCCCACCCACATAAAAAAAAGTGCAAAGACATATTAGTACACAACATGCGCATGCATGGGTGAAACTTTTCCTGGTAAACAACCATGCTGGGACTAGTTGTTGTGCTTGTGACCGTTCCCAGTGCGCTATTATCAATACCATCAAGTTGTTGTGTACAAGGTTAGTTTGGTGCCACCGAAGAACTATCAAAATGATTGACTTGTGCCTTTGGAGGGCTAGAATTGGACTATTTTGTCGTGCCATGTCAAGTAGGTCACTGCGACCTTTATTGAAAACAAGAACACAAAGCCAAGAGGATGTATCCGTAATTCACGTGCTCCTTGTGTTTGCTGTGGGCTGGGCAGTGGTGTGGCAGGTGTATAGCGTGGTCTCTGTTGCAAAAAGCGTGCAAATCGTGGGCATTAATCCCGTGTTGTTAGGTCAGCCTACTCCCAGTGGAACAATGGCTTGCGCGAATAGCGGAATGTGTACTGACGGCGAAATCAAAACAAACACTGAAATCCATGTACCCGTGTTGGTCGCCATGTGTGCGATCAATGCTGTCCTGACCCTGTGGCGCCTCCTACTGGCCAATGACGTAGAAACCAACCCTGGACCAATTGATGACGTCACAGCAAAGCGTTGATCATTTCGAGCAGAATGCAAGCATGAAGAAGGACCTGAAGATGGATCTGGCTGACATCAAGGGTGAGCTCGGCAGAGTCAGTGACATGTGCGACGAGATCAACGCCCGCTGTGACCGCCTGGAGCAGGAGAACAGCAGACTGTCGGAGGCAGTGCAGCAGAACACCACAGACGTCAGCCACCTGTATGCAGAGGCCGACCAGAGCCGGGAGACAACCCTGAACCTGTCTGAAACCGTCACCAGCCTGCAAGAAGAACTGGGCCAACTCAACTCGGAGATCGACCGTCTGGAAGATTTCTCCAGAAGAGACAACCTCCGTATCTTCGGTATCCCTCAAACCAGCCCCAGAGAAGACTACAATGCGTGTGCTGGTTTAGTGGTAGATACTCTGAACAGTGTATCAGAATCTAAAACGTGGTCTGAACATGATATAGTACGTGCACACCGATTTGGCAAAGGTAATCCAAGGCCATTGATGGTAAAATTCCGTGATTGGAAAACGAAAATGTCCATCATTAGAGACAGAGAACTGAGGGGCAAATTAGATCAGAAGAGTGTTCGTGTCTCCAGTGATCTGACTCGCAGATAGTCAGCAACAGTAGCTCAAGCCAAAAGGGAGAATAGAGAATGCTATTTTGTTAGAGGTGTTATGACCATTGGGGAAAAACGCAAAGAACACCCACAACAACAACACAGATCTTATGCCGACGTTACTGCACAGACACTGACAAACCCGTGGACTAATCGACCACCTTACACACACACACATGACAGGGCGAGTATGTTTGGAGGGGGGCGTGGCATTGTTGTTGATGATCTAAACGGGAAATCCCCTAGCCACTTAACCTCTAGTGCTTCCAGTGCATCAATGTGTACGAGTGTCGGGCCTTCCCTAGGAAATGTGAGCAAAGAAGTAGGTGGGGAGAGGAGTATGAGTGAACAGGGTGGTGAAGAGAAAAGTGGAAATGGAGTGTGGAGTGAGGGAACGGAAAATAATGGCGAGGGTGGTGAGAGGAGTGTGGATGAACAGGGTGGTGAAGAGAAAAGTGGAAGTGGAGTGAGGAGTGAGGGAACGGGAAAGAATGGTGAGGGTGATGAGAGAAGCACGAATGAAGGTGTGAGTGAAGTGGGGGGAGGCAGATGGAAGAGGTAAGGGTGGTGATGATGCAGGGGCAACTGGAAACGCTGGTGGGATGGCCAAAGGACAGGGGAGGGGAGGTGGTGTTCGTAATGCACGTGGCGGAGGAAGGGGTGGTGATGATGCAGGGGCAACTGGAAACGCTGGTGGGATGGCCAAAGGACAGGGGAGGGGAGGTGGTGTTCGTAATGCACGTGGCGGAGGTAGGGGTGGTGATGATGCAGGGGCAACTGGAAACGCTGGTGGGATGGCCAAAGGACAGGGGAGGGGAGGTGGTGTTCGTAATGCACGTGGCGGAGAAAGGGGTGGTGATGATGCAGGGGCAACTGGAAACGCTACTGGGATGGCCAAAGGACAGGGGAGGGGAGGTGGTGTTCGTAATGCACGTGGCGGAGGTAGGGGTGGTGATGATGCAGGGGCAACTGGAAACGCTGGTGGGATGGCCAAAGGACAGGGGAGGGGAGGTGGTGTTCGTAATGCACGTGGAGGAGGAAGGGGTGGTGATGATGCAGGGGCAACTGGAAACGCTGGTGGGATGGCCAAAGGACAGGGGAGGGGAGGTGGTGTTCGTAATGCACGTGGCGGAGGAAGGGGTGGCTGTCACCAAACAGGTTTGCGAAGTTTTATGCGAAGTGAATCGCCACGTGAAACTGCCAACAAAAATGCACGATCAATGCGGTCTGGGTCTGCTTCTTCAAATAAATGAGATAAAGCTGACTGTCCAACAATGTTGTCCTTTTTAAATTACAATGTTGAAAACCTCATTAGTAAAATCAATGATACGTCATTTATGAAATCTGTCTGTTCGTTCGATTTTGTTTGTTTGACGGAAACGTATATAGATAGTTCTTTTGATTTCAATCATATTTTCAATGATTATGTAAAATTTATTGCTCCTGCAAGAAAACTGTCACAGCATGGAAGGCGTTCTGGAGGCGTTCTTGTTTTAGTAAGGAATTGTTTTGCTCAGTTTGTCAAAGAAATCAAAGTAAATGGTAATAATGTGATTGTGCTTAAAATAGATAAATATGTTTTTGGTGTTGAAAAAGATGTTGTTTTTGTTGGTACATATGTCCCACCAGAAGGCAGTCCTGTTTATAATGATTCAGAGTCAAAAAATGGGATTCTTACTTTAGAAGAAATTTTGTTAGAAAATGTTGAATTTGATGATGTTTTCATGATTGTGGGTGGCGATTTAAACTCTAGAACTGGTAATGAACAAGCTGACACTGAATGTATGACAGACTATGTGAATCCTTGTTTGATGAATGACGAAGATGAAGAGACAGTAGTACGTTCATCTAACGATTCTGTTATAAACAAATTTGGAAAATCTCTTTTGGATTTCTGTTTCATGTTTAATTTATCTATTTTGAATGGGTTTTGTACAGGGGATTCTGAAGGTTCTTTTACATTTATTTCGCCACACGGGAGCAGTGTGATCGATTATTTTCTTGTGTCAGAAGAGTTACTGTATGCGTGTGATCTGAATGTCAGTGACAAACTGTTTTCCTGGCACTTGCCGGTTGAGTTTCTCTGGAAAAAGGGACATAACGAGTGCGTGACAGAGGAGCCTGGAAGTGTGGAGGAGAGGATAGTGTGGTCGAGTGAGAATGCGCAGAGTTATCTGGATGAGATTGAGTCCCTTACATTTATTGAAACTATAGAGAAAGCTAAGGATGTGTTGCTTCATGATGTGAATGCGTGTATTGAACTTTTTGCCAAAGCTTTGTATTCTGCTGCTGCTTGTATGGTTAGAAAGGTTGGGAGAAAGAAGAAAAAAGAGGATGAATGGTTTGATAAGGAGTGTAATTCAAAGAAAGTGCTGACTAAACGCTTGCTACAAAGGTACCAGAGAGCAAAAACCGATAAAATCGATCGTCATAAAGAGTATGTTGATTCAAGAACAGACTATACTAACTTGAGAAAATATAAAAAGAGAGTGTTTGATGAAGCCAGATTAGATAAATTAAAGAATTCAATACACGATCCTAAACTTTTTTGGTCTACTATTAGATCAGTTAACAGAAAATGTATGATTTATAACAACATTTCATTACAGCAATGGTAGGATCATTTTTATAGTGTATTTAATGTTTTAGATAGCGTTAGTGAAGAAGCTACCAGTGATGAACATACTACAAACGACAATGAACAAGAAACACTAGAGCCATTATTCAATGAGCCAATAACAAAAGAAGAGATTGTCAAAAGTATAAACCGTTTAAAATGTGGTAAAAGTGCAGGCCCTGATAGGATTATTAATGAAATGTTGAAACATGCAAATACAGTGGTCATTGATTTTTTGGTTAACCTCTTTAATTTATTATTTGACAGTGGAACCTTCCCAGCTGAATGGTGTAAGTCCATTATTGTTCCTATACACAAAAAGGGAGATGTGAATGTTCCTGACAATTACAGAGGGATAGCACTGACGAGCGTAATAAGTAAATTATACACAGATATTCTAAACAAAAGACGTACTGCATGGGCGGAAAGGGAGGAGAAGATTGTTGAACAACAGGCAGGCTTTAGAAAAGGATATAGCACTGTTGACCATATATTTACACTTTTTGCAATTATCCAAACATATCTCTTAAAGAATAGAAAGCTTTATGTTGCATTCGTTGACTTTAGAAAGGCGTTTGATTCGGTGAACAGAAATATTTTATGGGATTCTTTAAGAAACACTGGGGTTAATGGTAAGCGTTATAAAGCACTTAAAGGTATATATGAAAATGTTTTGATGTGCATTAGAGATAAATCTTTGTACTCCGAATTCTTCAATAGTCCGAGGGGAGTAAAACAAGGATGCTTGTTGAGCCCCCAATTATTTTCATTTTTTATAAACGAATTAGCGCTTGAAATATCTAAAATGGGTAGACATGGAATACAAATGATACCAGGTGCCATAGAAATATTTTTATTATTGTTCGCAGACGACATTATTCTGCTATCAGATACTGCTATAGGTTTACAGAATCAGCTCAATATCCTGAAAAAAGAAGCAGATCGGCTACAGTTAACAGTCAATTTAGATAAAACAAATATTATGGTTTTTCGTAATGGTGGGCATCTCTCTAGTCGGGAAATATGGTGGTATGGGGACAACGAAGTTACTGTTACAAACAAATATAAATATTTAGGTATTATTTTTACAACTAAGCTAAGCTTAAATATTGGGTGGGCCGAAGTTAGTAGGAAAGGGAGGAGGGGGGTTATTGAGATTCTTAGGGCAATGAGGAAACTTAGTTCAATCGATACATCCATAATGTGGAAGCTGTTCGATACACAAATCCAACCTATGCTTAGTTACGGAGCAGAAATATGGGGCCTTATTAAAAGTACACAATTAGAAACTATCCATACGTTTGCTATCAAAAGATTTTTAAATGTACCACTGCACTCTTCTAACAAGATTTGCTATGGCGAAACGGGTAGATATCCTCTTTATATTCGGACCTATGTAAAGTGTGTAAAGTATTGGCTTAGACTTGTTCAATTAACAATGTCAAGATTTAATAGACAAGCGTATGAGATGTTGCTACAACAGTATGAATTAGGGAAACATAATTGGGTATATAATATAAAAAAAAGTTATGTCAGAAAATGGTTTCGGAATTGTCTGGTTAAGCCAAGGGGTTGGAAATGAGTTAATGTTTATTTCAGAGTTTAGGGACCGGTTGATTTCATGCTTTACACAAGACTGGCATTCTAGCATAGAAGATACAGATAAGTATAGTTTTTATGTTTCGTTTAAAAGCATATTTTACGTTGAAAAATATTTATTATGTGTTACATACAAATGGCATCGAGATATGTTAGCACGCTTTAGAACAGGTACACTTGGTTTAAATGCTAAAAAAAGATGGTTTCATGTTAACTTTTCTGAAAATATTAATTGCCCATTTTGTCCATGTACAATTGAAGATGAGCTACATTTTGTCTTTGACTGTACTGCTTATGAAGATATTCGCAAAACATGCTCAGTATTTAACTTAGCACTTGCTAAAAGGAGAAACATAACTGAAATTCTCTCCTCAGAAAAGGAACATATTTTGAAATCATTTGCAAAATATGTGGCTAAAGCTAACGATATTAGAAAGAAAGCGTTAATGCATGAAGATGGTAAATTAGTGGGATAAAAGAGAAAATATGCTAACTGATGTCTATCCAAACGAAGATTGTTATTGTTGGATGGTCATTCAATTTGTCAGTTGGTTAACAATGTGGGTGTGTGTGCTTGTGCGTGTGCGTGCTTGTGCGTGTGTATGTGTTTGTGTGTGTGCGCGCGCGCGCGTGTGTGTCTGTATGTGTATGTGTGTTGATAATTGAGAATATTATTCTATGTTTAGTTCTAAATCTTCTGTTCTTGATCATTATTTGTGTTGCTTAATTTGTTTTGCCAGAAAAAGTTGCACGAAATGATGATGGTGTTGTACAAACCCCCATGACACGAAAGCTGTATCTGGCTAATGTCATTAAACAATCAAAGTGTCAAAGTCTCTCTCTCTCTCTCTCTCTCTCTCTCTCTCTCTCTCTCTCTCTCTCTCTCTCTCTCTCTCTCTCTCTCTCTCTCTCTCTCTCTCTCTCTCTCTCTCTCTCTCTCTCTCTCTCTCACCAATCACATGTCTGTGTGCGTGTGAGTGTGTGTGTGTGTGCTTGTGCGTGTGTAAGTGTGTTTATGTGTGTGCGTGTACATGCGTGCTTAGTTTATATTTACTATCATCTGAGTATAAGTGTGCTTGCGTGCGTGCGCGCGTATATGCGCGTGTATGTTTGTGTGTGTCTATGTGTGTTTCTGCGTGTACCTGCTTTTCAAAATTTACTCCCCCCCCCCCCCCCTTATTTATTGCTTTGCTTCTTGATTTTTGTTATGTTTTCATTATTCTTGATTTTTGTTCATGAGGGCACGGTGT
The DNA here is from genome assembly GCA_017654935.2 of Phymorhynchus buccinoides. Lineage (NCBI taxonomy): Eukaryota > Metazoa > Mollusca > Gastropoda > Neogastropoda > Raphitomidae > Phymorhynchus > Phymorhynchus buccinoides. The sequence goes on from CM065697.1 coordinate 43,525,397, forward strand.
AAAAAGGCGCATTGTGTTCATCTGTTTTTACTCTCAATAAAAATAAAAAAACATCGAGTTTCGAGCTTTCTCCTGCTTTTTGTTCTAGAAATTATTTCAAAGATTTTTATTCCAGCCGAAGACGGACATGCTGGGCCCTAACTATTTCCTCGTGACAGGAGGCTGTCGATGATCGACGACAACGTCGACGAAAAAGAAGATTGATGCAGTCTCAGACCGATACGGAACTCCATAGCATCATCATCATCATCATCGTTGTCATCCGCCTCATTTCCAGCAATCATTTGCATGCCCTGCTCTCATGGTGACCTCAGTTTCGGTTTCCAATCCAGTCTATGCCTTGGTGCGTTCGGGTCAAAGTCATGGGGATCAGTGTGTTCCTGGGGGGGGGGGGGGGGCTGTCGGTGGACGGTCGTGGTGGCGCCCTCGGAGGAGGACCTCACTCACGCTGGCTCCGCGACTAAGAGAATAGTGTCGTCAGTATAGGGGGCTTAGTAGGTGGTGTCCTGAACAGGCTCCACTGAACTCCACCGAAGTGACTCAGCAGAAGTGCAGTGTCTCTTCGGTTGGTTGCCTCCTGACGGCCTAACATAGATACGCTCCCCTTGGACTGCTGATCTCGGATTCTGCTACCTGAGCAAGCCGGGGTGTTGCTGCGAATTGGGATTCGGAACGAACGGCGTGGGATTAACGCCACTGTACGGCCCAGAAGATAGGACAGCAAAACAAAAGAGAAGAAGATTGATGTCTGTCTCGTTCTGTCTCCCTCTATCTTTCTCTGAGGAAAGAGGGAATCTGAAACTGAAAAAAACCTTTATCACACAAGGATTGAGATTTTAGGTCAAGCCTATTCTTCCAATCTGTCCTTAGGACGAAAATAGGACTAAGACCAGAACAATCGGGCAACACATGTGGGCATGCACAGCTATGCAAGGCATCAAAGTAAACAAAAACGCAGTAACTAAACACCTAACAACTTGATAAGAAAACAAACCGAAATTCAAGTTGAAAAAGGGGGGAAAAGCTACATGAATTCACAAAGAGCATTAGTATTTCAAAATTTGTAATACAGTAGAGCGAGAAAGACAGAGGGGAATAGAGGGAGAGAGAACGAGACAGACAGAGAGAGAGAGGGGGGGAGGGAGAGAGAGAGAGAGACAGACAGAGGGAGAAAGAGGGGGGGGGGGGAGTCAGACAGATAGATATAGAAAGACTAAATGAGAAAGAGACGGAAGGACAGAGCGAAACAGACAGAGACAAAGAAAAACAGAGACAGAAAACAATAAGAGTGTCTGGTGAGCCATTATTCGCCTACCCGAGTTTCGCCTACCCGAGTTTTGCCTATGCACGTTTCATAGCCAAACGGATAAGTAGTCTCGTTTTTACCTAAATTAATGTCTAAATCAAACCTTCGTTCAGTGAGCGCATCAGTCTGATCTTTGAGCCGACAGCGATGTTCTTGTCTTTCTTGTCTTTCCAGATGGTTTTGAGCTTGGTCATTGCAGCAGAGCTCTGAGCTATCCTGGAGAGTAGGCCTACTTCAGGCTTGGATCCTTCGTCTGATACAATTGCTCCTAGGTATTTGAAGCTGCATAAGGTCTCAAGCTTCTGATTATTGGCCCTTATCTCGGTATTGATGCCGTTGGAGCTGTTGGTCGTCAATTTGATTTTGTTTCTGCATTTATCTCCATGCCGTATGCTGAAGAGGTCTTCTCGAGGTGGTCTACCAAGTGGACTAGCTCCTGTTCTTGACCGGCTAGTCCGTCTATGTCATCGGCAAAACGTAGGTTTGTGATTGTCCTACCCCCTTCATGATCTCCCAATGCATCAGTCATGATTCTTTCTAGGAAGATGTTGAAGAGGGTGGGGGAGAGTAGGCATCCCTGGCGTACTCCGACCATTGCCCGGAACCATTCTCCGATGTTGTTGTTGAAGAAGACTGCGCTGGTGGCTTTGTTGTAGAGGCTCGTTATTGCTGTGATCAGGTTGGCATTGATGTACTTTCTCATTGTTGTCCACAATGCTTCATGCCAGACTCGGTCAAAAGCCTTCTTGAAATCCACGAATACTTGATATAGTGTTGGTGTTGAAGGTATTTATCGCAGATTATTCTGAGATTGAATACTTGCTCTGTTGTACTTGGTTTAAACGGGGGGGTTTTATTCAACAATGTACAAATTATAAACAATATAAATTTAAAAAACGTTTAAACCAAGAAGGCTGAGCTGGTGGCTTTCTTGTAGAGGCTCTTTATCACTGTGATCAAGTTGGCATTGATGTTGTACTTTCTCATTGTCGTCCACATGCCAGACTCGGTCAAAAGCCTTCTTGAAATCCACGAATACGTGATATAGGCGCTGTTGGTGTTGAAGGTATTTCTCGCAGATTATTCTGAGATTGAATATTTGCTCTGTTGTATTTGGTCCTGACCTAAATCCTGCTTGTTCTTTCGCTATGATCTTCTCTGCTGGAGGTTTCAGTCTGTTCAGTTTGACTTTTAGCATGACTTTGCTAGGATGACTGATTAGGCTGATGTTTCGGTAGTTCTGGCATAGCTGTAGGTTTCCTTTTTGGGGGAGAGTGATAATCAGGGATTGCGTCCATGGTTTTGACCACTCGCCTGTCTGCCAGCTCTTGTTGCAGATGACCAGTAGCATGTCTATCACGTCATCTCCTCCTACCTGGATCAGTTCTGCTGGGATATTGTCCACACCTGGTGATGTCCCACTCTTCAGAGATTTTATCGCTGATACTATCAGTTATTGGGATTTGCGAGTGTGATATTGCTTTTTTATCCTATCTCAAGTGGTTTGCTGTTTATCACACGAGGTCGCAAAATCCTAATAACGGATATATACCGATATTTTACCTCTTTCAGGTGATAATCAAACACGCAACGAAGAAGCGAGACGGCCATGCATGCAGATCTAAAATAATACTAACCACTTCACCGTAGCAAGAAAATCCCACTCATCCACAAATAATATAGTTCTCCAAGTTAGAAAGTCGTGAGCTATTTTGATCTTGCACATTGATACATTATGAAAGGAAACTGATTATTAATCGAAACATGAACCTACTGGAATTTGCTATATAAAAATAGCCTTTACAATGACATATTCGTTTTACACTGCAATCACAGGCCATAGTTATTGTCATTTCGCCAATGACAAGCTTTCAATGATGACGTAATTTCAGTGATTGCGTAAGTTCACTAAGATGACGTTTTTTGGTGTCCTGCTCAGAAGGCGCTATTTGCAGTGACACTAACTTGAGTTAAGGTTGCTGGCCGCTACTTTTATCATTTGCAATTTCACTAAAAGTTACTATTCACACACAAAAATTTCAATGTAAAATGTTCATCAGAAACAACCTTTTGGCATTTATCGGGTTAAGGCACAGTGTTAGGAGTATGTTTGGGCTTTTTGTTTTACTAAGCATCACTTGATGCAAATAAAGAAAATATGGTTTGAGTACTGCAGATAGTCGCGTTGCGAGTGGTACAAGCCATGAGATATATAACTGTGACGTCAAGTTTCTAATAGCAACGGTGTATTCTTACACCTTTTCTCACGCGCGTTGACACTAAGCCTATGGGTTAATATATGCAAATGATATCTCTGGATATTGTTTTATATCTCACGGCTGGCAGGCCTCTTTGCACTACTTGTACATCAGTATATTATTTCTTCACAAGTTATAGAGTACTTGTCATTGTTGGTCGATGAAGGGACATTCAGCACTGTTGGGTCTCCTGCGGCTTCGTGGGTGTACAAGTCGGAGCAGTATTCTGTCCATCTACCTAGGACATATTTTTCTTCTGTTAATTAAACATTTCCCTGTTTTATCTTGGATCATAGTTTCCATATAAACATGCACCTTTTAATTGAAAATAGAATGTGGGCATATATGGGTTAAACATTTTCCTGTTTCATCTTGGATCATAATTGCCATATAAACATGCACCTTTTAATTGAAAATAGAATGTGGGCATATATGGGTTAAACATTTCCCTGTTTTATCTTGGATCATAGTTTCCATATAAACATGCACCTTTTAATTGAAAATAGAATGTGGGCATATATGGGTTAAACATTTTCCTGTTTCATCTTGGATCATAGTTTCCATATAAACATGCACCTTTTAATTGAAAATAGAATGTGGGCATATATGGGTTAAACATTTCCCTGTTTTATCTTGGATCATAGTTGCCATATAAACATGCACCTTTTAATTGAAAATAGAATGTGGGCATATATGGGTTAAACATTTTCCTGTTTTATCTTGGATCATAGTTGCCATATAAACATGCACCTTTTAATTGAAAATAGAATGTGGGCATATATGGGTTAAACATTTCCCTGTTTTATCTTGGATCATAGTTGCCATATAAACATGCACCTTTTAATTGAAAATAGAATGTGGGCATATATGGGTTAAACATTTCCCTGTTTTATCTTGGATCATAGTTGCCATATAAACATGCACCTTTTAATTGAAAATAGAATGTGGGCATATATGGGTTAAACATTTTCCTGTTTTATCTTGGATCATAGTTGCCATATAAACATGCACCTTTCAATTGAAAATAGAATGTGGGCATATATGGGTTAAACATTTCCCTGTTTTATCTTGGATCATAGTTGCCATATAAACATGCACCTTTCAATTGAAAATAGAATGTGGGCATATATGGGTTAAACATTTCCCTGTTTTATCTTGGATCATAGTTGCCATATAAACATGCACCTTTTAATTGAAAATAGAATGTGGGCATATATGGGTTAAACATTTTCCTGTTTCATCTTGGATCATAGTTGCCATATAAACATGCACCTTTTAATTCAAAATAGAATGTGGGCATATATGGGTTAAACATTTCCCTGTTTTATCTTGGATCATAGTTGCCATATAAACATGCACCTTTTAATTGAAAATAGAATGTGGGCATATATGGGTTAAACATTTCCCTGTTTCATCTTGGATCATAGTTGCCATATAAACATGCACCTTTCAATTGAAAATAGAATGTGGGCATATATGGGTTAAACATTTCCCTGTTTTATCTTGGATCATAGTTGCCATATAAACATGCACCTTTTAATTGAAAATAGAATGTGGGCATATATGGGTTAAACATTTTCCTGTTTTATCTTGGATCATAGTTGCCATATAAACATGCACCTTTTAATTGAAAATAGAATGTGGGCATATATGGGCTAAACATTTCCCTGTTTTATCTTGGATCATAGTTTCCATATAAACATGCACCTTTTAATTGAAAATAGAATGTGGGCATATATGGGTTAAACATTTCCCTGTTTTATCTTGGATCATAGTTGCCATATAAACATGCACCTTTTAATGAAAATAGAACATATATGGGTTAAACATTATTCCTTTTCAATTTGGAAAATAGGAATTGTGGGCATATATGGGTTAAACATTTTCCTGTTTCATCTTGGATCATAGTTGCCATATAAACATGCACCTTTTAATTGAAAATAGAATGTGGGCATATATGGGTTAAAAACATTTTCCTGTTTTATCTTGGATCATAGTTGCCATATAAACATGCACCTTTTAATTGAAAATAGAATGTGGGCATATATGGGTTAAACATTTCCCTGTTTTATCTTGGATCATAGTTGCCATATAAACATGCACCTTTTAATTGAAAATAGAATGTGGGCATATATGGGTTAAACATTTCCCTGTTTTATCTTGGATCATAGTTGCCATATAAACATGCACCTTTTAATTGAAAATAGAATGTGGGCATATATGGGTTAAACATTTTCCTGTTTTATCTTGGATCATAGTTGCCATATAAACATGCACCTTTTAATTGAAAATAGAATGTGGGCATATATGAGGTTAAACATTTCCCTGTTTTATCTTGGATCATAGTTGCCATATAAACATGCACCTTTTAATTGAAAATAGAATGTGGGCAATATATGGTTAAACATTTTCCTGTTATCTTCATTCTGTGCTTCCTTATTTGCTGGCTTTTTGGGATGTGTTTTGGGTTTTTGCGGCCATCTTCTTTCTGGGCCGTACGTTGGCGTTGCTCCCACCCGCTCATCCCGATCCACCAATTCCAGCCAACACCTCCCACTTCAGATACAGGGGCAGAATCCGGACCCAGCCAGTCCAGAGAGCGAATCTATTTAGGCCGGCGAGGCACCAACGGAGGAGACCACTGCCTGTTGCTTCCTGTATCGGTTTGTTTGACCTCAGTGGTGGTTGCTTTTCGCCTTCTGGTTCTCTGTTCTTGCTCTCAGTGCCTACGTTCTTCCCCCAGGTCTAGATATTGTCTGTGAGTCCAGGGTTTTCCTTTTGGGGGTTGATTTTTTCCAAGGTTTCACTGCTGTTTCAGTCACGCTGCGTTGAAGGCACGGGTCAGGTTGTCCAGGTTGGTCAAGGTTGTCAGGGTGTCACTCCATGTACCTCGTTGTCCAGGATTAGTAGCGGGCATGTCACCTCCGATGTCGCCTTTGAAGGGATTTACTGCTATGGTTGGGTCCTTTAGTGTTCCTAGTTAAACTTGATTCTTATGTTGTCCTGTTCTTGTTATTTTTTTCCTTCTTTTTTTTTAGACGCTACCTCAATAAACTTTTCCGTATTCTTCGCCTGCTGGTCTCGGATTATGTGACCTTACAGCCGGGTGTGGCTGCGAATTGGATTCGGAATGAGCGGCGTGAGGCAACCACTATACGCCCAGGAAAAAAAAAAAAGAGAAACAAATACACTTTCCGAATTCGTCATTTTGTATCTTTATGTCCTAACATTATAACAACGTACTATAATCATTGCATGCGATCACACAACACCACACACACACGGAGCACACACACACGCACACACGCACGCACGCACGCACGCCCATAGCGCACAAGCACCCACGCGCACACACACACCACAACACACAACGCACACACCACACACACACACCACACGCGCGCACTCACGCACGCGCACGCACGCGCTACCGCACGCTCACGCACGCGCACACAGACGCACGCACACATACTCACACACACCACCCACGCACACACACCCACACGGCGTCTGCCGCATCTCCCTCCATCCCCATTGCCCCGCTCTGTCGCTTACGCATTACACTTATCCCTCACACAGTTACATTTCAACACGGGCCAAAAGCTGTCCGATAGTTCACTGCCCTAACCACCGCCTTCCCCTTTTCTCCGTCCCTTACCCTCATCCCCCTAGTTCCTCCGGCCTTTTTTTTTCATATAATCAAACTCGGTGGCAGATCACCACTCCATCCGGTCTCCACCCGCACCCTTTCTCTTACCCCCCCCCCCTTCCCCACCGCCCGTCCCCAAAATAAACCTTCATTCGGATGATAGATAAGTTTTATTGCCCGCGACCTCTTCTTCCTTCGTCTTTGAAATATAATGACATCACGCAGTGGTAAGGATCAACATTCATCTTCTTTGTCCCCCATCCTTTTCGCCACCCCTCCGCAAAAAAGACCTTCATTTGTAATAAGGTATCCTTCGTCACAAAGCCCCACACCTGCACACCCTCCGCCCAATCCGACCCCACCTACCCCACCCCACCCCGCCTCTTTTTCTCTCGCTTCTAACAGTTGTTTATTACATTTGTTTTCCTCTTTATTAAGGGCTACGCCCCACCGCATATGCCGCTCAATAATTGAAACGAACTGTCTGAGCGATCTGAAACCCCTCGTTCATATGCCCGTACATACACAAGCTATGCACTACGAATTCACACATGCACCACTCTCACACACACACCACCACACACACACACCACTACACACACACACGACACACACACACACACACACCCCACACACGACACACACCCACACACACCCACAGAGAGAGAGAGAGACGAGAGGAGAGAAGAGTGAGAGAGAGAGAGAAGAGGACGCACCGCACGCACGCCGCACCGCACGCCCCACGCACATCAACGCCACACACACCACACACCACAACACACCACACACACACACACACACAGAAAAATCAAACACACACACACCACACCCACACACACACACACACACACACACACACACATAAGACACACACACACACACACACACACACAGAAACCACAACAACACACACACACACAACACACACACACCACACCACACCACCACGACACACACACACACACACTCCACACACACACACACACACACCACACACACACACACACACACACACACACACACACACCACACACACACACATCACACGACACACGCACACACACACACCCTCACACACACACACACACACACACACCCACACACTGTAGGCTTATCTGATTAAATTGTTCATCATCACAATGCCCTTCCATGCACACATGCATACGCATCACGTTCAAGACGTACATGCATACACACATACATACACATACATGCGCCTGCGCGCATGTACACACTCACAAACAGAAGCACTTTAAAAAACACGCTCAAATCAAGAATTGGCGCCATGTTAAATGAAACACGCTCGCTCGTACACACACACGCGTCACGGCACACCGTGCACACACACACATACATGCAAAGATACACAAAGATATCATCATAATCCTTGTGATTTTTGTTCTTATTGGCATGGAGGACTTGAAGCAAATCAAGCGGAGTTCCTATGGTACATCCACACACCGCACACACTCTCACACCCACTGCCCCCACACACACACCACTTTTGATTTTAATCGACAACCACTTCACATACACACATACACACACACCCACACCCCCACACACACACACACAGACACACATAGTACACGTGCACACACAACATGCACAGAAACAACGCACGAACGATTTATACTCACTTTGCCGATCGCAGATCGGGAAAGAGAACAGAGAAGATAAACACGAATGTTGTTACTAAGGGACGAGATCTAAGGATAAAAGTGACAGGTTTGTTCATGTTCTCGACAATCATTTTTTTTACGTTTCGTCTAATATGTTTTTAGGCTCGGGTTTCTGTTAATGTTGTCTTGTGGCCAAAAAAAACACACCCACACCCAAACTAAATACATGTTATAGATGTTGTTCAAACGGAAGTGGACAGCATGCTCCTATTTTTAGCTGAGACTGTTGACAGTGTAGACATGCTTCATCTTCCCGTGTGTCAGACCTGTCATAAGAAGATAATAAGCGTTGAAGAATCAATGCAAAGAAAGAAGAGCATTGCGTTCGCCATGCCAAAAGGCCAGTGTGGGCTTCTGAAGTAAGATTTCTCTTCCGACGTGTTTGCGTAGTAGGGAAAACAGGGTTGTATATAAGAGCACTGCGTTCGCCATGCCAAAAGGCCAGTGTGGGCTTCTGAAGTAAGATTTCTCTTCCGACGTGTTTGCGTAGTAGGGAAAACAGGGTTGTATATAAGAGCACTGTGTTCGCCATGCCAAAAAGGCCAGTGTGGGCTTCTGAAGTAAGATTTGTCTTCCGACGTGTTTGCGTAGTAGGGAAAACAGGGTTGTATATAAGAGCACTGTGTTCGCCATGCCAAAAAGGCCAGTGTGGGCTTCTGAAGTAAGATTTGTCTTCCGAAATCTATCAGCTACGTGCTGTTTTTAATGCGTATTTTTATGTAGTTACGTGCTGTTTTTTGATGCGTTTTTGATGTATGTGTACAGCCGACACCTTCCGATTTCGGAGTAGCTCGGCGATGCTGCGAGGGACTGTGCAGCCACTCGGCGTTGCACTTGGTCTGTTTGTGTCTTGTTCAAGGACACAGCTGTGTACTACTCTCTTCACTCGCTCGCTTCTTCTTCTTCAGTCAATCAGCCGATATTTATCATTTTAAAAAGAAACAAAGAAAAAAGGCTGGGGCGGGTATGTACGGGGGGAAACGGGGGAGAGGGGGGGGAGTCACTACTACCTTTGTAACTACTAAACGTTTTCAGATTGTACAATCAGAGCGTGACGACATTTTTTTAATAATTGTGGATGTATCGTTTACGCTACTGGGGGGGTGGGGGGGGGGGGGGGGGGGTTGGGGTGGGGGGGGGGGTAAAGAGCGATGGCAGGTACGTAACATAGAAATGACGACATGGGCGACGGGAAAAACAATACGTCACGTACCACTGGAGCCATTTGGTCAAACTTTCTTTTCTCTCTCTATGGAGCAAGACGAATAACAGTCTTTCTTCAATGAACATGGCGAGTTGTGTCGGTTGGGTTGCACAATTAATCGATGTTTTTCCCTTCCTCCAACCTTGTTTTTATATTTCTGTGCCCCAATGGGTGTGAATAAGTTTCTTTTGCCTTGCCCGTCTAATGTATTCATGTCTTTATTGGTTATATGTGATGTGCCTCCTATCACTATGTGTCCCTGTCTCTATTGTCCCTGGGCCTGTAGTCCATTGAGATAGCTTAGACTTGCATGATGCTAACCTAGAAGCTCTTCCAAGTCCCTAATAGGTTTAATATGACTTTTGGGAGGCTTCTAAGTTAGCATGATTGCTAGTCTCATGCTATCTCAACGTGAATACCGACCCTTATCTCTACGTGTCTCTCCATCTCTATTGACACCGTCTCTGTGTGCCCATCGCTGGGTGCCCTACTCCATGTGTCCCTGTCCCTATGTGTCCCCCACCTCTATGTGTCCATCCTATCTTATATGTCCCATCTCTAGTGACCCATCGCTATTATGGCGTTCTCTGTGTGCCCCCCCCCCCCCCCCATCTCTTATGTCCCCACTCTATATATCCCATCTCTATATGTCCCCTCTGCTCTAATGCGCCACTCTATATATGTCTGTCCCCATCCTCTATATGTCCCCATCTCTATGTGGTTCTCATCTCTTATTATATGCCGTTCTCTGTGTCCCCATCTCTTATATGCCCCCATCTCTATATGTCCACATCTCTATGTGTCTCATCTCTCTTATGCGTTCTCTGTGTCCGCGTCTCTATATGTCCCCATCTCTATATTTCCCCATCTCTCCTATATGGTCCCCATCTCTATATGTTCCCCATCTCTATAGTCCCCATCTCTATATGTCCCCAACTCTATGTTTCTCATCTCTATTATGTGATTATTATGTAATGCGTTCTCTGTGTTCCGTCTCTATATGTCATGTCCCATGTCCCCTCCATCGTCTATATGTCCCCATCTCTATGTGTCCGCCATCTTCTTATGTGAGTGACCCATCTCTATAGTCACCCATCTCTATACTGTCCCTCATCTCTATGTGTCCCCCATCCTATGTGACCCATTCTCTATTATATGTTGTCCCCAGCTCTATATGTCCCCCATACTCTATGTGTCCCGTTCCACCATCTCTATGTGACCCATCTCTATTTGTCCCATCTCTATAATTTCCCATCTCTTGTGTCCCATCCTCTATGTGACGCCATCTCTATATGTCCCCCATCTCCTAATATGCATGCCGTTCTCTTGTTCCCGTCATCTATATGTCCCCCATCTCTATATTGAACTCTCTATGTGTCCCCATCTCTATGTGACCCATCTCTATACTGTCCCCCTCTCTATATACCACGTTCTTCTGTGTTCCGTCTCTATATGTCCCCATCTCTATATTCCCAATCTCTATTGTCCCCTCTCTATATGTCCCCATCTCTATATGTCACATCTCTATATGTCCACATCCTCTATAAGTCCCCAATCTCTATATGTTTTCCCCCCCCCCCATCTCTATTATGCCGTTCCTGTGTTCCCGCTCGATATTGTCCCCATCTCTATATGTCCCCATCTCTATATGTCCCATCTCTATATGTCCCCATCTCATGTGTCCCCATCTCTATTTTCCGTTTCTCTGTTTCCCCGTCTCTATATGTCCTCCCCATGCTCTATATGTCCTAATCGCTATTGTCCCCATCTCTATATTCCCCATCTCTATGTGGTCCCCCATCTCTATTATCGCCGTTCTCTGTGGCCCGGTTCTCTATATGTCCCCATCTCTATATTTCCCCCTATCTCTATATTCCCCATCTCTATATGTCCCCTCTCTATATTCCCACTCTCTATATATGTCCCCATCTCTATATGTCCCCGTCCTCTATATGTCCCGCTCTATATTTCCCCGTCTCTATATGTCGCCCATTCTCTATAATGTCGCAATCTCTATATGTTCCCTTCTCTTATGTCCTCCGTATCTATTTCCCTCTCGATATTCCCCGTCTCTATATGTCCCCCATCTCATATGTCCCATCTCTATAATGTCCCCATCTCTATAGGTCCCCGTCTCTATATGTCCGCCGTCTACTAATGTCCCCGTCTCTATTGTCCCCATCTCTATATGTCCCCATCTCTATGTGACTCAACTCTTATATGTCCCCGTCTCTATATGTCCCCATCTCTATATGTCCCCTACTCTATATGTCCCAATCTCTATATGTCCCCGTCTCTATATGTCCCCGTCTCTAATTTCCCCTCTCTATATGACCCATCTCTATATGTCCCCTCTCTATGTGACGTCAACTCTATATGTCCCCGTCTCTATATGTCCCATCTCTATATGTCCCGTCTCTATAGTCCCATCTCTATATCCCCGTCCTCTATATGTCCCCCTTCTCTATATGTCCCCATCTCTATTTGTCCCCAATATTCTATATGTTCCCTTCTCTATATGTCCCCATCTCTATATGTCCCACTCTCTATAGCCCCAGTCTCTATATGTCCTCCTCTCTATATGTCCCATCCTCTATATGTCCCCATCTCTTATATGTCCCCATCTCTATGTGGACTCAACTCTATATTTCCCCGTCCTCTAGATGTCCCCACCTTCTATATGCCCGTCTCTATATGTCCCCATCTCTATAGTCCCGTCTCTTATATGTCCCCGTCTCTAGATGTCCCCACTCTATATGTCCCATCTCATTATTGTCCCCCATCTCTATATGTCCCCATCTCTATGTGACTCAACTCTATATGTCCCCGTCTCTATATTGTCCCCATCTCTATATGTCCCCGTCTCTATAGTCCCATCTCATATGTCCCCGTCTCTGTATGTCCCCACTCTATATTCCCCCACTCTATATTTCCCCATATCTATATGTCCCCATCTCTATATGTCCCCTCTCTATATGTCCCATCTCTATGTACTCAACTCTATCTGCCCTTACTATGCCTCGTCCCTATTGGTCCCCTATGTTAGATGTGGTCCCCCAAATCTACTGTGTGTCCCGTTGTGTCCCCATCTCATGTGGCCCGCGATCCGATATATCCTGTCCTCGATGTTCCCATCTCTATGTATCCCCGTATCTACTGACCCTGTCTCTATTACCTGACCTCGATCTTCTCATGTGTCGACCATCCCTATGTGTCCCCGTCTTAAGTGTCACTGTATCTAAGTGTCCCCGTCTCTATGTGTCCCCCATCTCTATGTGTCGCCCATCGTGTCCCCATCGCATGTTGGCCCCGAGTCTATGTATGTGACCTTGTCTCAGGTGTCCACATCCCTATGTGTCCGCAGTCTCTTAAGTGTCCCCCATCTCTAAGTGTCCCCGTCTCTATGTTGACCCATCTCTATGTGCCCTCAGCGGTGTTTCCGTATCCACATCCTTGTGTTTCCTGTCTCTAAGTGTCCCCATCTCAATGTGGCCCCGAGTCTATATACTTGACCTTGCTCATGTTCCGACACATATGTATCTGTCTCTATGTGCCCGCTATCAGCTATGTGTCCCTGTCTCTTGTTCCGATCTTCTACGTGTCCCCCATCTCCTGTGACACCGTCTCTGTGGGTGGCCATCTCTGTAGCCCTGCTCTATGTGTCCTACGTGTCCCCACCTCTATAGTCCGCCGTCTCTATGTGTCCCCAGCTCTATGTGACCATCTCTTTGCCGTTCTCTGTGTTCCCGTCTCTACATGTACACACTCCCTATGTTTAATGGTATGTAAGTGTCCCGTCTCTATGTTCCCCCATCTCTGTCTGTCCCCATATGGCCCACTCATATGTGTCCCTTTCTATAGTGTCCCTATCTCTATGTGTCCCCTCTGTGTGGTCCCGCCCGATGAGTCCCATCTCTATGCGACCCATTTGTATATGTCCTTATGTATGTGTCCCCGTGCCTATATGTCCCCATCTCTATGGCTCCCCCGTCTCTAGATTGTGTCCCCAATTTGCTCTTAGTCTATATACCCTGTCTCTATGTGTCCCATCTCCATGTAGATAAGGGCGATATAGAGATGGGTTCACATAGAGATGGCGACACATAGAGATGGGGATCGCATAGAGAAGGCATAGAGAGAGGGCCCATGAGATGGCGACAGCATGAGACAGGAATAAATAGACCCGACCGGGATGCATTGACACAGTAGGACACAATACTGGGGACACATAGAAACGGAACACATCGAGGATGGAACATACAGGGATAGGGTACACATAGACGGCATAAGAATGTTTACATAGATATGGGACGCACAGAGATGGGGACACTTAGAGACGGGACCATAGGGATGTGGGTCATAATGGGGACACTAGATCATAGAGGACATCTTAGACCAGGGACACACAGAGATGGGACATGCAAGGAGGGGACACATACTTGAAATTGTCCTGTAGGCCCCTCGGAGCATAGGGCCGCCAACCACCAACCATCAAGGACACTAGAGAAGGACATATGAGATGGGTTACATGTTAGAGTTGGGACACACAGAGATGGGGAACGTGTTTGACGTTTGATTTTCTAGGAACCAAGCAAAGTGAGTGGTTCCGATTATTACATGCAGCGTAGTACATAATTATAGGTGTTTTAGTTGCTGACAAAGATCTATTTGCAATACGCTATTATTATTCATTTATTATATCATTTGATTAATTACTTATTTATTCATTTAGTTATGCCGTATGTTTTATTTTTGTGTTTATCTGTATTTTTTTATGTATTTTTTTTATTGTATTGTTTATATTGTCCCTAATTTTACTGATGCAAACTATTGCTGAAACCTGTGTGTGTGTGTGAGAGAGAGAGAGCGAGAGAGAGAGAGGAGAGAGAGAGATAGAGAGAGAGAGAGAGAGAGAGAGAAGAGAGAGAGAACGAGAGATCAAGAGAGAGTAGAGCTAGGGTAATTTTTTTTGACTTTACAGACATTTTTACATGTGTTCTACTGTAGTAGTAGTAGTAATAGTGAGTATTAGTAGTAGTAGTGAGTAGTAGTATAGTAGTATAGTATTAGTAGTCAGTAGTAGTAGTAGTTAGTATTATTAGTAGTAGTAGTAGTGAGTAGTAGTAGTAGTTAGTACTAGTAGTACGTCTTAGTACTATTAGTGGTAGTAGTGGTAGTAGTGGTGGTGGAGTAGAATTGGCTTAGGTCTAACCCAAACCTAACCCTCACGCCTGGCATTTTACTTGTTGTAGTAGTATTAGTAGTAGTAGTAGTAGTAGTAGTTAGTTAGTAGTAGTATTAGTAGTAGTAGTAGTGAGTAGATAGTATTATAGTAGTAGTATATAGTAGTAGTAGTAGTAGTAGTGTGGTTGGTGGTTGTAGTGGTGGTGGTGGTAGTAGTGGTAGTAGTGGTAGTAGTGGTGGTGGGACTAGAATGTGGCTTAGCTCTAACCAAACCCTAACCCTTACCCTGCATTTTACTTGTATATAGTAGTAGTAGTAATAGTCGTAGAGTAGTAGTAGTAGTGTAGTGGGGGGTGTTGTAGTGGTGGTGGTGGATAGTAGTGGTAGTATGGTAGTAGTGGTGTGGGAGTAGAATTGTCTAGGTCTTACCCAACCCTACCCTTACCCTGGCATTTTACTTGTAGTCGTAGTAGTAGTAGTAGTAGTAGTAGAGTAGTAAGTAGTAGTAGTGTAGTAGTAGTAGTAGTGTAGTAGTCTTATAGTAGTATATCGTAGTAGTAGTAGTCGTATTATGCGTGGTGTGGAGTAGAAGTTGGCTTAAGGTCTAACCCCAAACCCTTATCCTAACCCAAACCCTTACCCTCACCCTGAGGCACCTGTACTTGTTGTAGTAGTAGTGGTGATTGAAGTAGAGAGTTGGCTTAGGTCTAACCCAACCCTTACCCTAACCGCTCACCCTGGCTACCTACTTGTTGTAGTAGTAGTGTGAGTGAGTAGAAGTTGTGCTTAGTGTTCCTAACCCAACCCTGATCCTACACTATCCCTTACTTGTCGTAATAGTCGTAATGGGGTGGGAATAGTTTGGCTTAGGTCTAACCCAACCTACCCTAACCCTCACCTGGCACATTACTTGTGTAGTAGTAAGTGGTGATTGGTGGTGGTAGTAGTTGCTTAGGTCCACCCTAAACCCTAACCCCATCTTTGACCCTAACTCTGCACTTTACTTGTAGTCGTTTTGCCTCTGGTTTTAACGTGTGCTAAGTGCATGTGCACACCGGGACCTCGGTTTACGTTTCACATCCCGAAAAAAAAGAAAGACTCCACGTTCAGTACGTAGTCCTATTGCAAAAGTGATAGGAAATCCCCTGACCCAGGTTCGAACTCGGGTTACTTGAAACGAGGGCGAACCGCGCTCGCCACTGGGGGGTGCTCCAGCTTAGAGGTTTGGCTTGGACTGGAAGAGTCGACGTTTTGAGTCGGCGTGGATCCCCTCTCTCTCTCTCTCTCTCTCTCCTCTCTCTCTCTCTTCTCTCTCTCCTCTCTCTCCTCGCTCTCTCTCTCTCTCTCTGTCTCTCGCTCTCTCTCTGGTCTCTCTCTCTCTCTCTCTCTCAGGAGCTGGGTGTAAAAAGTATGTATCTTATCTCATTCCCTGTAATAATAAAATTTCGTTCGTTCGTTAGTGTCTCATCTTCTCTCTCTCTTCTCTCGTCTCTCTTCTTCCTCTCTCTCTCTCTCTCTCTCTCTCTCTCTCTCTCTCTCTCTCTCTCTCTCTTTCTCTTCATTTGAAAAAAAAGAGTCTAATTTTCGGCGTTGTCTCCCTTATTCTGTCTGTCTTCCTCTCTTTCCTTACTGCGTTTGAAATGATCTTCAAAAAATCGAGTCAGCCACTAACCTTTTTTTAATTGATATTCCGTTGACTTTGTGTATGCGTCCTTTGGTACGTTTCCTTCCTATAATATAACACTCTAAGGCCCGAAGGTGTACAAGAACGTCAAAAAACTCGAACACCGCGTAATGTCGGACGCTGCTTGCATACAGTTCCAGAGACCGCGTTGGGGACGCGATCACGGGGGGGGGGCTATCTTGGTGTTAGAATGTTGCTTTTAAAGTTATTTTGAAGGCAAAATGTATGACATTTCGCTTGAATTTGGGTCGTCGTGAGTCGACCGAGCTGTGTCGGAAATTGCCGAATGGACCCTCGTAAAACACGAAGATGCCGACCCGTGTTTCGTAACTTCGCTCTTTCGTTCCCGTTCTTATTTCGGCAGTGTGTTTTCCAACTTTGTGGTACGGGAATAGACTCTCTTACTTCACAGACGCATTGATTTAATTCTATCAATGTAACAGTGATAATTAGGCTTTGCTTTCAAAACCATCTTATATTCGCTGTGCGCAGGACGTGTACTAGTTTTAGGTTCGTTTCATTTTCGAAGTTTTTGTTTGTTTGTTTTTTTTTTCCTTGAAAGTTTGGCTTCTTTGGTAATTTGTTTGTTTAGAATGTTAGGCCTTGGTGTGTTTTGTTCTTCTTTTAATGCTAAGCCTATACCTGTTTTTTGTAGGAGGTAAGCGTGCGTTATTATTTTTCATGCCGTTTTGTTTTTCTAACTCAAACCAAGAAAACAATCACATTACAGATGTCGAATACAGATCATATACATTTTTGCAGTGGAACTTCAAATAACACACACATGAAACTTTTACCGGATCTGAAATAACGCATATAATACCACTTTTGGCACCAAACGCGACCTTTAATAGGGGTGATGGTGCATAGGAAAAACCTACATAAGTCCTCAAATGGTTTTTTTAGCAAATCCGGAATAGTCACAACCCCCAAAATTCAAATTTCTATTTAGGCGATAAATTTAATGTCTATGTTATGTGTTTTCTATACCAGTATCCACACATAAAACAAACTTGAATGCTTTCTTTTGTTTATTTGAGCGTTTTCATAAATCAGTCATAGTTACAAGAACAAGTTGTATCTTCTATGCCCAATGCTGCAAAATGTCTATTTCAATGCCGAAACTTCAAATCATATATAAAAAGCCACGTCCTTGGTTGTGTCTGTGTGTGTGTCTGTCTATCTTGTCTGTCTGTCTGTCTTAAACACAAAACGGCCTATAAACTCGCCTTTTTCGCCCGAAAATCGCTTCACATTTGCTGTGAGCCCTAACTTCGCGATGCAACGGCATGAGGCGGGCCGTGTCATTTGCGCGGTTTGTCAAATGCACGAACGCGGTATCCCTCGGCTTCTGGCGCCCGTATCTCGGTATTTCCTGGACCGATTGTTATGGAATGGGGGAAGGATGACGGACAGTCGGAGGTCACTGTACTGGCAATTGCGTTCAGCTAGTTAATGTTATCGTGTAGCGATGAAGTGTGACCAACTGTAGGAAGTAGTGCGGAGCAATCTGTCTTAGGCGACGATCACTTTTAGCGCGGCGACGTGCCCTTCTTCTCTTAAAGTCATTGATGGTGAGAGTA
>CM065697.1:43544446-43559446 GCA_017654935.2 Phymorhynchus buccinoides
TTAGTATTTGCTTTTCATCTTGTTTGCTTCAGTTGTATTTCTTATTTATTTATGACGACAGGATGAAAAAAAGTTTTGTTTAGCTTATTCCTTTATCGTCATTAAAGATCATTTTGACTTGACTTGACTTGACTTGACTTGACTTGACTTGACTTGACTTGACTTGACTTGACTTGACTTGACTTCGGCCGCCGCCATGTTGCCTTGAGGGTTGTAAACAAACCGTGAGAGACTACCTCGTACAGACTGTTGACGCTCCTCACTGATTATTTCGGTTCTCGGTTTCTTTTTAGCACTTTGACTAAGACTACCACCTACACATACACTCGTATTTAAGGAAGTGTCCGATTTACTAGAATAAGTTTGAGAGCTACCCGAACTTGCTGGCTTACGGCTACGTTTGCTCTTTCGGCCCATCAGTTGATCATGGAGGCAAAGTGGAGCAGTCCGATTCAGTTGTCATTTACTGGTTAATTCAATTATCCTCCGTGAAAAAAAAATAAACTGAAGTGATGTGGGGAGCAGCAGAAGTAGTTGCACCTAATTGGGAGGCATAATCCCTACGCTGGCCGTTGTAATTAGCTAAAATAGCTAATTAATCTCTGCACTACGGGAAAAGCGTCCGCTCTGCTAGGTGAACCGTACTCACCCCCCTTGCTTCATTTCTTGAGATCATTGGCATGGGCTTCTTACCCGCCCATGGGCTTTTTTATTTTGTTTACCCCGTCTGACCCTAACTGTCTAAGAGGTTGTGTACAGGTTCAGGAGATCAGTGAGATAAGAAGGAAGGAGCCAGACCATTCAGGGGAATCGTTTAACATTTCTGACCTGTCTTCTTCACTCAGGTGGCTGACTGCGTGTCCAAAATCACCCAGAAGCGGGGGGGGCAGGTGGCGCTGACCATGGGCGGCGACCACAGCATCGCCACCGGCTCCATCTTCGGACACTGCCAGTCGCGGCCGGACCTGGTGGTCGTGTGGGTGGACGCCCACGCCGACCTCAACAGCCCCCTGTCCTCCCCCAGCGGGAACATCCACGGCATGTCTCTCAGCTTCCTGCTGCACGAGATGAAGAGATACGTGCCTCGCGTGCCCGGCTATGAGTGGTGCCATCCTTGGTGAGTGAGAGAGGGGGGGAGGGAGAGAGAGAGGAGGGGAGAGAGAGAGAGAGACACTGAGAGAGAGGCTGAGATAGACGGGGTAGAGAGAAGAGGGGGAGAGAGGGTGGGGGGAGAGAGAGTGAGAGAGAGAGAGGGAGAGACTGAGAGAGAGAGAGAGAGAGGAGAGAGAGAGAGAGAGAGAGAGAGAGAGAGAGAGAGACGATGGGAGGGAGAAATCAGGAAGGGATGGGATGGTGGAAGCCTTCACACACACGCGCGCGCACACACATACACACACACATGCACACACACGCACACACACACGCGCACGCACGCGCACGCACGCACGCACGCACGCACGCACACACACACACACACACACACACACACACACACACACACACACACACACACACACACACACACACACAACACACACACACACACACATACACCGCGGATTGTATACATATATATAGGCATATCCATTACTTGCATAAACATTTTATTTTATTTCTTTTTTGACTGTGAAAGTTACTTAGTGGTAGTTTTAACAATAGAGGTGTTGACATGTCGTACCCTGGCTTAAAGACTCCAGGGATCATCCCAACAGCCGAAGCAATTGAACACTATGGTACAAATGCACTTAGCTGGGGACGAGAACATTACGTGTGTGACCGTTTTTGATTACCCCGCCACGTGCGCAGCCACACTCCGACTTCGGAGAATTTGGGACTGATGACGTTATGCTAGGAGCTTGCCATGGCTAAAGACAATCCCCGCATAATGAGTACGCAGAACATAAGAACATTTTGATGCAGCCTTGGTGTTCTAGCTTATGTCACAGCCTTATGCCAAGGCGGGGGGTGTTGATATAATACATGCAAGCGCTGACGAAGCTGCATGGACGCCTGGTGAAAGCTTCGCGTGAGTAGTAAACTTGAAAGAAAGGGTTAAAGACCCACCAGGTCCGTGAGTGAAAATCACGGGTTTCACGGGTTTCCCTCTCGCTGGTAAAAACAAATCTTAATATTTTGACCAAGTGCGGCTCCCGTACAAAATTCCTCATGCACGAAAACGAGACATCACTTTAAAGAGCAGCCTCGATCGCATAGGAGGAAAGTCTGTATGTGGGCCACACCGACCCAGAAAAAAACAAGGGATTTAATCCAGCCTGGTCCGTGGGTCTTTAAAGACACACTGACGCACCACGATTAAGTCCCTTGTTTTTTTCTGGGTCGCTGTGACCCATATACAAATATCCCCAACTTCAAATTAAGGTTGCTCTTTAAAATGATGTTTCGGTTAAGAATTTGGGGGCATTTGTATGGGCGTCAGACCTGGTCAAAACAAGATTTCTTTCCAGCTATATGAGGGAAAACACGTGAAACCCGTGATTTTGACACGTGATCTGGCGGATCTTTGAAATCTACCTCACCATTTTCATGTTGTTCGTGTCTACAGTGTGTCGGTCAAAGACCTGGTCTATGTGGGACTACGTGATGTGGACGAACCAGAAAGGTACAATACCTACAACATTAGATAATTACATCATAATAATTAGTCATACGCGCATGCTTTGTGTATTATATCTAAGTAATGCTCTCAAAACTTTTGATAATGAAGCCGTTAATAAGCTTTTGAACAGTGTTGATATCATATGAAACATACAAACAGGTAAAGCACGAAACACAATGTCATCGTCTGATGTGGTAATGTGGCCTCTTGAAAATCGTTCATGTCTTCTTCTTTTTTGGGTGTGTGTGTGTGTGTGTGCGTGTGCGTGCGTGTGCGTGCGTGTGCGTGTGTGTGTGTGTGCGTATGTGTATGTGTGTGTGTGTGTGTGTGTTTATTTATTTATTTTAAAGTCATATCAGGGAAGGAAGGAAGGGCGGAAGGTGGCAGAGTGTTTAAGACGTTCACCTGCCATCTCAAAGTGTGAGTGACCCAGGTTCGAATCCCAGCCTCGCCCTTTGTTTCCAGTTCGAAGGGGAAAATCGAAACTGAACGTCGAGTCCTTCCGATGGGGGACTTAAAGCCAGTCTGACCCGTGCGCTTTACGCACGTATGGAAAAAAAACACCCATGTTTGATGTCAGTTCAATGCCAATAAGAGCATGGAGAAATCCTGCTGCCTGGTATGTACCAAATTGATAGTTACCTTTCCCAACTCCGCCCCCAGACTTTCTATCACACACACACACACACACACACCAAAAAAGGTGGCGCTGCACTTTCGGTGACGCGCTCTCCATGGTGAAGCAGTCCGAGTTTCACACAGACGAGTTCCTGCAAGTAGCAAACGCTTAAGTACCAAATAGTTTTGGTATGGGTAGAAGTTCTACTAGAAAACGCTGAAAGAGTAGAACACCGCTGACAAATTATAGGCTTACCAACTATTATGTATTATAATGGTGCATAGTGGCACAGAGGTAACGCGTTCGCCTCGTGCACGATACATCCGAGTTCGAACCTTTGGTACAGGGGATTTTTCCTCTCAGTCTGCACTAGGCCTTATGATCTGAACGGATGAGACGATAAACCGAGGTCCCGTGTGCCCATGCACTCAGCACACGTTAAAAACCCAGTGGCAACGAAAATAGTTGTCATTTGGTCCAAATTTACCCCCCCCCCCCCCCCCCCCCCCCCCCCCTTTCCTTCCTCATCAGTCACACGAAAAAAAATCGCATGCAAATTTTTTAAAAATAGACAAAACGGGTTGCGCGCCTCTGGATGCGACGCGCTCTCCAGGTGGGAGCAACCCGAATTTCACAGAGACGCCTCAAGTAGGCCTACCAAATACCAAAACATAGGAAGAGATTCGAGATTCTTTAAATGTTATGTCATCACTGCGTTTGTTGCTAAATACCAGATAGCTTTGGTATTAGGGGTAGATGATGCTGAAACACCGCTGACAAATGTACCAAAATACTGCTCAACAAAAGTTTAGTACCGCTTCCTAACAACGCGCGTTGCTTGTTGAGCTATTGCTTCAAAAGTAATGAAGCGATTTTAATCCAATTTAAGACTTTCGTCTAATAACCATTGAATTAGACATCTTCAAAATATAAAACGATCTTGGTTTTATGCATCGTTGTTTTGATTCTAGGACATCCCCCCCCCCCCCTCCCCCCGGACATTTCCCCCCCCCTGACAATTCCCCCCTGGACAATCGCCCCCTTAGACAATTCCCCCCTGGGACAATCAACCCCGTGGTCCCCCCCACCCCCCCCCCCCCCCCCCCCCCCCGAGACAAATAAGAGGGAATGTGACACGTGACGTGGGGGGTCTTTAAGAGAAAAAAAAAACCCTCTTTATGCCAAAAAACCAAATGATTGTGTGAGTATTCTACTTTTGATGTTTACTTTTAAGATTGTGTTCATGGAAGAGCTAATGGGTGGGGATTGTCCTTGGTGGAAATTGTCCAGGGGGAAATATCCTAGGGGGGAATTGTCCCGGGGGGAATATCCTAGGGGTAATTGTCCCGGGGTGGGGGGGGATTGTCTGGGGGGAAATTGTCCGCGGGGGAAATGACCTGGTACGGTTGTTTTATGCGCTTGTGAACGAAGCGGTGCTTAACTTTCGTTGAGTAGTACATATTATGAAGAGATTCCAGATTCCTTCAGTGTCGTGTCATCACTGTCTGCGGGGATGTTAATGTTGCAGAGCCTTCATCTCAGAGCTGGGCATCCCGTGCTTCTCCATGACAGAGATCGACAAGTACGGGATCCAGGGTACCATGGATCGGGCCCTCAAATCCGTGGACCCGTTGTACGTACCGCTTCTTGGATTAAATAGTTTGGGTTTTATGCACGCTTAAATAGCTTGGTTTAACTAGCAGGGTACTATGGATCGGGCCCTCAAATCGGTGGACCCGTCGTATGTACCGCTTCTTGGTTTAAATAGCTTGGTTTTTATTCACGAATGTCACAAATTAATACAATAGATTCAGCTTCTTTTTTCTCTTGTGTGTGTGTGTGTGTGTGTGTGTGTGTGTGTGTGTGTGTGTGTGTGTGTGTGTGTGTGTGTGTGTGTGTGAGTGTGTGTGAGTGTGTGTGTGTGTGTGTGTGTGTGAGTGTGTGTGTGTGTGTGTGTGTGTGTGTGTGTGTGTGTGTGTGTGTGTGTGAGTGTGTGTGTGTGTGAGTGTGTGTGTGTGTGTGTGTGTGTGTGTGAGTGTGTGTGTGTGTGTGAGTGTGTGTGTGTGTGTGTGTGTGTGTGTGTGTGTGTGTGTGTGTGTGTGTGTGTGTGTGTGTGTGTGTGTGTGTGTGTGTGTGTGTGTGTGTGTGTGTGTGTGTGTGTGTGTGTGTGTGTGTGTGTGAGTGTGTGTGTGTGTGTGTGAGTGTGTGTGTGAGTGTGTGTGTGTGTGTGTGTGTGTGTGTGTGTGTGTGTGCAGTTTCTTCTTTGTGCGCCAGTAATATTTTCACTGCCTTATCATTTTGTTCTAAATACGTTCTATGTGCTTTTAAATCCATGTTTTTCTTCTTTTTTTTTTCCTTCTTTTTTTTTATGTCCCATCTTCTGGGTCGTACAGTGGCGTTGCTCCCACGCCGCTAATTCCGAATCCCAATTCGCAGCCACACCCCGGCCATAATGGCCAGATGGCGTGGTTCTTAGTTCTCAAAAGACAGCACTGATCATGAGCTGGAATGAGCAGGATGCCCAAACATGCCCAGGGGGAGTGAAGTCAGCATCATGGAGTACGTTCCTCACAGTTTGGATGGAAATGTTCCGCACTGAGGCATTCAGCAAATCAAAATGCTGCCAGAGAGCGTGTGTGAAACGATTTTGGCAGGCCTGAAAAAAGCAGAAAACGTCCATTTTTATTACAAGTCTCCCGAATTCTGTCACCTTCACGACGTCTGTCAGCAGTACCAACCTCATGACAGTGAATCCAAGCTCTGGAAGCGACGCATTGCGATATTCCAAACATGAATGATACAACGAGTCTGTGAACAGCTGCTCTCCAACATGCCAACACAGAAAGACAACTCTTCGCGTGTCAAATGACGTCATTATCTCACTTCGGTCATGAAACTTTGTCTCTTGTACGACGCTTACGATGTGAGCAAGAAATGTCGTTGATTCTGACAATTTTGCTCACTTTTATGTTTTCCCTCCATTTCAGCGAAATGACACTTTTTGGGGGTGGCATGCGAAAAGCACGTGAAGCACGTGAACAGGAAGTTGAATCAAACAAGTTTGAGTGAGTTTGTGTTCACGGATGATTGCTCTTTCCGGTCATATAATTTGTATTGCTTACAATTGCACCACCTTTTAGCAACCAAGGTTATAAAAGTCTATCCTTAGCAGATTTTGACCTGTGTATATTACGTTTGTGTCCTCTGCAGAGGCAAACGGCCCATTCATCTCAGTTTTGATGTTGACGTCTTGGATCCTGAGTACGCCCCTTCCACGGGTACCCCAGGTGAGTCACGTTCAATCAAAGCTTACCAAGTCAAGTCAAGTTTATTTTCCAAAAAACCCTAGGGGCACAAGAAAATAATCACAATTATGTTGCGGCAATGAACAATATTTCACACATATTGGTTTTAAATAACATACCAATGCACAATTCCAGACATATAAACTTGCAATAATCATCTGCAAAGGCGCGTACACGCGCCCATGCACACAAACACTCCGAGTTATTGAATTTCTAGAAAGATAGATATAAATTTTTTTTTATAAAAACCGTTGCTAGTAAGCTTAACATACGTGGGATATACAACACCTATGTAAAATATAACTTTGCGTACCAGGTTTGACTAATTGTCTGTGAAACTAAAGCAGTATGGGTCACATTGTTAAATAATGCTCAAAATTCTTTTAAAATAGCCTTTATAAAACAAACTAAGCGGGTAAGGGTTCGTTTATTTTTATTCTGAAATAGAGATTTAAACTTGATTACGTTTGGTCTTTTCAAGTAATAGTTTGTCAAGTACGTCTTTCTTGTATCCTTGAATGCCTCACATTCAAAGATATAATGAAATTCGTCTCCAAAGCTTACAGCACCGCACTGCATACAAAGCTATCTTTAAGGTCTGTGTTCACGCTAACACTATTCACAAGATAGTTCTATTTCCCCATGGCAACACGGGGACCAGGGGGGGGGGGGGGGGGGGGGGTGCGTGTGATAGAGGGGAAAAGAAGAGTTAAAAGTCATACATGACCGTTAAATGCCCCCGGTCTAGCCGGAGACACCCGGGCCCCACATGATGCATGCAGAGTGTGTCGTGCTCGACCGTTAAGTCCCCCTGGATCAGCCTGGGAAACTCGGGGCCCCACATGATACATGCAAAGGAGTATTTGTATTTAGGGGACATGCATGACCGTAAGGCCGCACGTGTTGCATAAGGGGAAAAGAGGACCATAGACCTTTTATTGCATAGCATCCAAGCAAGACTAATCCGGCTACCGTACCGGTCCCCCGGTGGTGAACCCCGACCGGCACAGCTCCTGCCCTTCATTTACCACTACTCTGATCTATGGCCCCTAGTTCCCTAATTTAATGTGTGGTTGGGGCAAGGGGAAAGGGGGAGGTGACTGAGGCAGGGTGGTTTGTTTGGTGGAGGTGTTCATGGAGGGCAGTTTTGAATGCCTCATGGCTGATTGGAGGCAACTTGCTCGGGGAGACTGTTCACATCTCCTTCTTCTTCTGTGGTGACGACCGACTTCTTTGTATAGAAGTACACTGTAGGGATGTGACCATAGATGTAGGGATGTGACCATAGATGTAGGGATGTGACCATAGATGTAGGGATGTGACCATAGATGTAGGGATGTGACCATAGATGTAGGGATGTGACCATAGATGTAGGGATGTGACCATAGATGTAGGGATGTGACCATAGATGTAGGGATGTGACCACAGATGTAGGGATGTGACCAGCTCAGATGTAGGGATGTGACCATAGATGTAGGGATGTGACCATAGATGTAGGGATGTGACCATCAGATGTAGGGATGTGACCACAGATGTAGGGATGTGACCATAGATGTAGGGATGTGACCATAGATGTAGGGATGTGACCATAGATGTAGGGATGTGACCATAGATGTAGGGATGTGACCATAGATGTAGGGATGTGACCATAGATGTAGGGATGTGACCACAGATGTAGGGATGTGACCACAGATGTAGGGATGTGACCACAGATGTAGGGATGTGACCACAGATGTAGGGATGTGATCATAGATGTAGGGATGTGACCACAGATGTAGGGATGTGACCATAGATGTAGGGATGTGACCACAGATGTAGGGATGTGACCATAGATGTAGGGATGTGACCATAGATGTAGGGATGTGACCATAGATGTAGGGATGTGATCATAGATGTAGGGATGTGACCACAGATGTAGGGTTTTGACCATAGATGTAGGGATGTGACCACAGATGTAGGGATGTGACCATAGATGTAGGGATGTGACCACAGATGTAGGGATGTGACCACAGATGTAGGGATGTGACCACAGATGTAGGGATGTGACCACAGATGTAGGGATGTGACCATAGATGTAGGGATGTGACCATAGATGTAGGGATGTGACCACAGATGTAGGGATGTGACCATAGATGTAGGGATGTGACCACAGATGTAGGGTTTTGACCATAGATGTAGGGATGTGACCATAGATGTAGGGATGTGACCATAGATGTAGGGATGTGACCATAAAAAAAACAAAGATAGATAAAAGAAACAAAGGTGTGGGGGTGGGGAACCGCTTATAGTGATTTGATGATTTACTAATCTTTGTTGATTACTAGGTGTTGTTGACACTGACAGTCTTGTTTATGAAGCGTTGTTTGACAGTCTTGCAGAGTAGCTACCTGGGGGGGGGGGGGGAACCATCACTAGCCTACTTTCGCAGTATCCGGGCAAGACCAATCCGGCTACCGTAGCAGTCAAACCGGGGGAAAACCCCGACCGGCACAGCTCCTGCCCTTCATTTACCACTACTGTTGATCTATGGGTTCTAACTCCCTAATTTAATCTTGGGTGGCTGAGAGCACTGCAGCTGCAGGCTCTCCTCCAAGGGCTGAGGTGTCGGTCCATTTGAAGTGGTGCTGCAACCTGGCTACAAAGGTTTCCAGGGTTGGCGCCGACCTACGGTGTTTTCCTGGAGGCGGTTCCATTCTGGGATAGTTCGAATCACATATATCTATGTGAACACGTTAACGTTTGAATTAAGGGACCTAGGAGGCTCAAATGTGTGCATGCTGATAGGTATGCGTAATATCTAGGTCATGTTCGCAAATGAGGGTCGTTGGTAAGGCTCAAGGTCACTGGAGCCGAAAATGCTGCCGTGTGTTTAGCTGTTTCTCTGGCTGTCAATAATAGTGCATTCGAGCTACAGTTGAGATGTTCGCTGGCTTTTGTTTTCTGAAAAGTTTGCACTGTGGATCAGACTTAAGTTTCAGGGGTGTTTGTCTGCGCGTTACTGCAAGGTCACTGGACCCGAAAATACTGCCTCGCGGCTGGTTTTCTAGCGTTTTCACATTCTAGTTTTCTTGTGTTCTCGACAGTTCCCGGAGGATTAACGAAGAAGAGAGATGTTATGCAATCGCTGAAGAGATACATTGGAAAACTGGTAAGTGTGTGTGTGTGTTTGTGTGCTTGTAGTGTGTGTGTGTGTGTGTAATGTTTGTGTGTGTGTCCACTGTGTGTGTGTGTCAAAGTCAAAAATTTTATTTCATATGGAACATTGAATAAGCAAATAATATACGTTTTTTTTTCATCAAGCCATCCGTAAAAAAAAACAAAAAAAACGAAGGAAAACGGGGTGGGGGGGGGGGGGGGTTGGTGCTACGTTGCGTGTGCGTTGTGTGCGTGTGCGCGTGTGCGTGTGGCGGCGGTGTGCGTGTGCGTGCGTGCGTGTGCGTGTGTGTGTGCGTGTGCGTGCTTGTGTGCGCGTGTGTGTGTAGTACTCAAGAATTAAAGAGCATTATTTTCAGTTTTGAAGGGTAGTAGAGGTCCAAATTGAGTAGAATACTGCTGGGAAAAGAGTAGAGTACACAGGTGTGCTGTACCTTCCCCAGGCCGTCTGTCCTGCCTGGACGTGGTGGAGGTCAACCCAGCCCTGGGCACGGAGAGTGACGTCAAGAAGACGGCCCGCTCTGCAGTGGACGTGGCGGCCCATTTCTTCGGCAAGAGGAGGGAGGGCAACGTCTCCAACGGCTTCCAGCTCCCGGTCTCCATCTAGACAGAGAGCTGCCCTAGCCAAAATAAAAGCCCCTTTTCTGTGGAGTTTACATCATTTTTTGCTTAACCAACGCCAGCCATTTTTCAGCCAAAACTTTCCATTAAGCTTACCTGGGTAGAGAAAAGATATTTCATCTGCAGTATTGGGGATTCCTTCCTGACATCCATAAAATAGGGCCTATCCTTACCTCCCAAAATGAAGAACATAAGGTCACTGGATACCAGACCCTCATGTGATGCCTTTCGGTGACAAGGGTGTTCAATCATTGTGGTGCCAAGATGCGACAGTGGCGATGAAAGGGTTAAAGACCCACCACGTCACGTGTCAAAATCACGGTTTTCACGTGTTTCCCCTCTAATAGCTGGTAAGACATCATAAGAAATCTTCCCAGCATAAGAAGGAATGCGACACGTGACGTGGGGGGGGGGGGGGGTCTTTAAAAAGAAAACCTCGGGACTTTCCTGGTATTGCAGTGCCTCCAGGATCGTCTAACCTATTTATATTATTGTACATTAGCCATTGTCCAACATGTGCCAGTTCCAGGCCGGAGGACGTTAATCAGATTTTCATTGACAGCCCTGCAAGAAACGCTGCTACGCTACGCTCTCTGCATGAGTCTTCTCTTTTTAACACCACTTTCACTGCCAGCCATATTTCAGCCAAAAATGTTCCATGAAAAGCTTACCTGCCCAGGTAGAGAACAAAATCCATCTGCAGTATTGGGGAATTCTTTCTGTGACATATATAAAATAAGGTCTATCCTTACTTCCCAAAAGTAAGACAATAGGGTCTTTGGATAATAGACCCCAATTTGATGCCTTTTAATGACATAGGTGTTAAATCACTGTGGTGCTAAAATGCGACTTTGGCGGTGAAAGGGTTTTAAAGTCAAAAAAGCGCAACTCTCTGAATATTCCCATTTGCGCGACCGTACGTACGAAAGAGCGAATGTCACTGACAGAAAGAGCGAATGTCACTGACGGAAAGAGCGAATGTGACTGACAGAAAGCGAGAGGGTCGTTGAGGATTGGGATGGGGCAAGAAGTACCTTACAAGAAAAAATGTCTGTTACTTTTCTTACTATCCCTAACCCTATCCCTAACCTAGCCCTACCCTATCCCTAGCCCCTATCCCTAACCTAGCCCTAACCCTATCCCTAACCCTATCCCACCCAACCCTATCCCTAACCCTATCCCTAACCCTATCCCTAACCCTATCCCTAACTTTCTGAGTTTTATGCGACTCTCTGAAATTCGCTCTTTTTGTCATTACTGTTCGCTCTTTTCGGCATCTTGTAGTTCGCGCATTTCGCATCGCGATTTTCGAAAAGTCGCGCTTTTCGAATGCTCCGATGGCAGTCTGGCTGACACGAGTGTTGCCGGGAATTGTCAAAGAGCGCGAAGAGTTCAATTCGCGCGACTATTCCACTATGCAATTTTGCGCGAATGCTTGTTAAGCGAATGTACAGAAGGGTGCGTGCAGCCTGTGCTTTCTGTGGGATAAATTACTTCATTCTTAAGTCCCACACAGAAAGAAAATGTAGCCCAGTTTCAACACAGTTTGTTTGTACCACCAAAAGAAAAAAAGAGCACACACACACGCACGCACGCACGCACACGCACGCGCACACACGCTCGCACGCACACGCGCACACACACACGGCGCACACACGCGCCGCACGCACACGCACACGCACACGCACGCGCACAATACACACAACCTTCCCATTAGAAGGCAGGGGCATAGGCAAACGGAAGGGGCTCGCGCTGCTTGACCATCAGACATTCACGCAATTTGTATGCATACGGAACGTATTCGCGCTATTAGTATGCTCGCGCCAATTGACGGTAGCCGTGTGGCCTTGAGTTGTAGCGCATTGTTCGTATTATTGGCAACCAAATATCCACTTTGATTATATGTCTTCAGAATGTGGCCTTCTCTCTCTCTCTCTCTCTCTCCCTCTCTCCCTCTCTCCTCTCTCTCTCTCTCTCTCCGTCCTCTCTCTCTCTCCTCTCTCTCTCTCTCTCTCTCTCACCCGTTCTCCTCGCTCTCTCTCTCTCTCTCTCCTCCCCCTCTCTCTCTCTCTCTCTCTCTCTCTCTGTCTCTGCCTCTCTCTCCCTCCTCTGCCCTTCTCTTCTCTCTCTCTCTGTCCTCTCTCTCTTTTTGTCCCTCTCTCTCTCTCTCTCTCTCTCTCTCTCTCTCTCTCTCTCTCCTCTCTCTCTCTCTCTCTCTCTCTCTCTTTAAATGTATGTACTGGTATTGTTTCTTGCTCTGCATTGTTGGGGCATGTATAATATAATAGGAACAATAACATGCATAAATCATTCGTATGTATATGCTTTTGTTTTCCCTGAACAATGTGGGATCTCATTGATGCCTGACTCAACTTGGACACGGGACACTCTACGATTGGATTGTCAGGTGTTGTTTACGTTGTTGCTTGAAGTTTTCCATGTGGAATTGTTTATTGAATATTGATTTTGATTCGGATATCTGAATATTGTTTGCAACTGTGCACACTTTGATAGTTTGGTGGTTTTCTTTTTTCGTCCTTTTGCATGATTATCTATAACATCTTTACTTTGTTAACTGCTCTTGGTTGAGGTTTGAACTTTTGGTATATTTGTCGTTTTGTTTGCTTTTTGCGATTGTATTTAATCATTGCCAAATAATCATATAATGCCCGTTACTCAAGACTCTTGGCCTTCTAAGGAAGGTTTTAGGGTTGGTTTTTTAAATATTAATCATTTATATGGCAAGCGTGATGATGTTATACAAATCTTATCTAATTCGGGTAAATATTTTCATGCTTTTTGTTTTGCTGAATCACGTTTGACTGAGTGTATTTCTGATTCAGATATTGAAATGCCTGGTTATAATTTTATTCGTATTGATCCGAAGCAACCAAAGGAAACTGGGTTAATTCTATATGTACACAAAAGCATTAGTATTAGTCACATTGTGCCATCTAACAAACATAACATTAAATGCATATTTGTAAAAGTTAATTTTAAACAATCTTCACACATAACACTAGGTTTAATTTACAGAAATCCCGCAGAACATGTAAGCTGGATCAACAATTTTACTTTACTAATGGACGAAATTTCATTAATGTCTAATGAAATATTTCTTCTGGGTGACTTTAATATTGACCTACTAAAGCATAACAAGTCTTGGACTTCCTCATATGAATCGTATCTTCTCACTCAGGTAATTGACAAGCCAACTAGACGAACACCAACTTCACAGACATTAATTGACCATATATACACTTCCCGTCCAGATCAATTAATAGAAATATGTTCCCCAGCCTTCTACTGTAGTGACCATCTTCCTGTCTGTTTTACTTGGTTTAAAAAAGGTGTTAAAATCCCCCAAAAATTGTCACACTTTTGTAAAATATAGGAACTTTTCAAAATTTGATCTTGATTTATTTCTGTTAGACCTTAGCAATTCATGTATTTCGCATGTGTATCAATTTTCTAACCCTGACGAAGCCTTCGAAATATTTTATCATAGTTTCTTAAATGTATATGATAAGCACGCACCCTTTAAAACTAAACGAGTTAAAGATAGTCCAAAACAACCCTGGCTAACAAAAAATATACAGCATGCTATGGATGAAAGAGATTCTCTTTTTGATAAAGGAAAAGTGGAAGATGCTCGCTTACAAAGAAATATTGTTACCACATTAAAAAGAGCATCTAAAAAGCATTATTTCAAAGACCTAGTTTCCTCCAAAGCTGATAGTAAATCCATCTGGTCAGCTATAAACCAACTAACGAATAGAAATGGAAATGCAAATAATGCTGTTATAAAAGATTTATCTCCTGACACTCTAAATACTCATTTTTCCAATATAGCTAGTTCCATTATCAATTCTGACAAATCTGCAGAAAATGACCTCAAGTGTTTAGAGGAATATTGTTTAAACAAAGACATTTCAGCTAAGTTAGACATACCCCTGTTAACCACTTATGAGATTTATACATCACTTAAGCAACTGAAGCAAACCAGTACCACTGGACTTGATGGCATTGACGGTAAAATCTTAAAACTTGCATCCCCTGTCATTTCGGAAACGTTAACTTATGTTTATAATTTATGTATATCAAAAAGTCAATTTCCTAAGGCATTTAAAGTTGCTAAAGTGACTCCTATATTTAAATCAGGGGATCGTTCTGATCCATCCAACTACAGACCAATTTCAATTGTGTCTATATTATGCAAACCTTTAGAAAATCATATAAAAAAACACATTCTTGGCCACTTTGATCGATTTAAACTATTTCACCCATGCCAGTCTGGTTTTAGACCTAAACACTCATGCCATACAGCTCTCACTTCTCTCGTTGACAAATGGCTCTCAAATATAAACAACAACGAATTGACCGGCGTCCTTATTGTAGATTTTGCCAAGGCTTTCGATCTAATAGATCACTCACTCCTTCTCAGAAAACTTAAAATGTATGGTCTATCTAATGATACAATAAAACTAATGTCATCATTTTTAGTTGATAGAAAACAGGTAGTGAATACGAACGGATCTGTCTCATCCTGTCTACCAACTAAGTATGGCATACCGCAAGGTTCTGTTCTGGGACCCATACTGTTTACTATATACATAAACGACCTACCACTAATCCTGAGTTCCCTGAGTGCATTATTCGCTGACGACACTACATTACACACCAGT
>CM065697.1:43564446-43596362 GCA_017654935.2 Phymorhynchus buccinoides
GGAGACATATGTGGATGGGGGCACAACGATGGTGACACGGAGACAGGGACATACGGAGACATACGTACGTGGGTGGGGGCACAACGATGGTGACCTAGAGACAGGGACATACGGAGACATACGTGGATGGGGGCACAACGATGGTGACACAGAGACGGGGGCATACAGAGACGGGAAACATGTAGAGATGGGGGCACAACGATGGTGACACAGAGACGGGGGCATACAGAGACGGGAAACATGTAGAGATGGGGGCACAACGATGGTGACACAGAGACGGGGGTACCTACAGGGATGGGGGCACAATGAGGGTGACACAGCAGGAGCGGACCAAATGATTCGTAAGGAGGGGGGGGGGGCTGGGGGGTCCGTGGGGAGTCCATGGATCTAGCTGCATAGGTCCTGGGTTAAGGTGTATTGACCTTGTTGGGGGTTCAGGGGACGAAGCCCCCGGAAAGTTTTACAATTTAGTGATTATTAAAGCAACAATTGAGCCATTTTCTTAGGTGTTTTTTATCCTTGTCTAAGGTACATGCTTGTGGCAAAGGGGAGGTTTCCGGAAATCCTGGAAACCCCCCTCAGATCCGCCCCTGCACAGAGACACAGAGACGGGGTTATGTCAATAAGATCCCATGACATCACGTCATGTCACCACATCCCAAATTAGGGGTAGGTCACTTTGGAGATGACACGTAAAAAGTTGCCAAGTTCACATTCTGAACTTCAAATAAAACTGTGCGTGATCTGCTGATCAGAGCCTGTGTATCTAGTATATACACAGGATCTGCTGCTGATGGAGAGCGTGAATAGGGCATTTGCTGCGGGCGGTCGTACTGTAGACTAGACAACACCACCGCCCGCATGTTTTTCCCCGTAGCTGGTTGAACTCTCTTACTCATGGTCTTCAGTGAAATTCAAAGTCGCCCAACCATGACAATAGACGATTTTCCGAAAACAAAACTAGGGGAGAGCACTTCGTGAAAAGTAGAGTTGATTACCTCGACTTACTCGGTCAAAACCATAGCAACCATGGCGTCGAAGCTTGAAACCGCAGGATGCGAGTCAGCGACTTGCAAACATTTTTTTATAGAAAAAAATGAGGGGCGGCCAGTATCCACAAACTGATGGAACTTGCAAAATGTGACGTAAAAATATAAATGACACCAATTTTAGAATGACGCACGGTGTTCTAAATGATGTAAGTCTACTCAAACACACGAGGCGAGAGCTGGGGATCTACCTGACGGTAAAGTAACGCCCCCTGTTTGACCGATTGAATTAGGCAAGATCACTCCCACACACCATGAAATTACTCCCCTTAGTTATTTCCGGACAATTCCTATTGCCCTATTGTATGTATATTATACTGTTGAAAAAACCGTTAAGGACCACTTGCTGCAAAATAAAAAATCAGACCAAATTGCACAAGAGTTCGGACCTTGTGCTATAATACTGCAGCATCAGACAGTTTATGAATGTCAGTTTAACCCTTTCACCGCCAGCCATGTCTGAGCCAAACATTTCCATTAAACTTACTTGGCTACAGAAATGATTTTGTCTGCAATATTGTGGGATTTCTCTGTGCCATATTTAGAATAGGGTCAACCCTTACAACCAAAATTTAGGAACACAATACAATTGAATAATAGACCCTGATTTGAAGTGTTTGAATGACATGGGTGTTAAATCATTGTGGTGCAAAAATGCGACATTGGCGGTGAAAGGATTAAGCACTCAAAACGGTGTCTAAATTGTTTGCAGCAAGACAGTGGTCCTTAACATTTTGTTAGCAGTATAATATGTTTGTACTCTCCACTACAAAGAGTGCATGTTATCACTGGAATATGATGTTTGGAGAGAGAGAGAGAGAGAGAGAGAGAGAGAGAGAGAGAGAGAGAGAGAGAGAGAGAGAGAGAGAGAGAGACAGACCGAGACACAGAGAGAGACAGAGAGAGAGAGAGACAGACAGACAGACAGACAGACATACAGACAGAGACATAGAGACTAAGAGACATACGGGCAGACACAGACACAGAGAAAAGACAGACAGGGAGAGACAGAGACAGAGAACAGACAAAAAGGGGAATCGCTAATAACACACACACACCGACATATTTCAATATTGATTTAATTTCAACCCAAAGTCACGCTATTACAACGAAATTGAACAAAGGGGGAGAACCCTCTCTTTCTAATGAACTCCCCATGTTATTAGCATGTTATTATAAAACTGAATTTTAAAGAAAGAAAGAAACAGCAACAAACAATACATGTCTCGCCCGCCCACAATCCAGTTTGAACTTCTACAAAATGTATTAATGACTTCCTACAATTGCATCATTTGATAATGCTATAAATCTGTTCTTCTTTATCTATGAAACTGTACGTTGTTATCTTCGTAATAGTTGCAAAAACTTAAGAATTAGGCAGTATTATGTCCCAAGTATTCTTCTTTATTCATCTACTTCAACCAAAATGCTTAGCATATCTGTATTGTTACAATTGTTGTTCTGGACTTTCAAAAGGTTGTTTCGGATGAACATTTTACATTGAAAAAAATTTGTGAATAGTAACTTTTAGTGAAATTGCAAATGATAAAAATAGCGGCTGACAACCTATACTCAAGTTAGTGTCACTGCAAATAGCGCCTTCTGAGCAGGACACCCAAAAACGTCGTCTTAGTGAACTTACGCAATCACTGAAATTACGTCATCATTGAAAGTTCGTCATTGGCGAAATGACAATAACTATGGCCTGTGATTGCAGTGTAAAACGAATATGTCATTGTAAAGGCTATTTTTTTATACAGCAAATTCTAGTAGGTTCATGTTTCGAATAATAATCAGTTTCCTTTCATAATGTATCAATGTGCAATATCAAAATAGTTCACGACTTTCTAACCTGGAGAACTATATTATTTGTGGATGAGTGGGATTTTCTTGTTACGGTGAAGTGGTTAGTATTATTTTAGATCTGCATGCATGGCGTCTCGCTTCTTTGTTGCGTGTTTGATTATCATCTGAAAGAGGTAAAATATCGGTATATATATCCGTTATTAGGATTTGCGAGTGTGATATTGCTTTTATCCTATCTCTCGTGGCTTGCTGTTTATCACCCTCGGTCTCCGACCTCGTGTGATAAACAGCAAGCCACTTGAGATAGAATAAAAGCAATATCACACTCGCAAATCCCAATAACTGATAATACATGTCTCGCCCGCCCACAATCCAGTTTGAACTTCTACAAAATGTATTAATGACTTCCTACAATTGCATCATTTGATAATGATATAAATCTGTTCTTCTTTATCTATGAAACTGTACGTTGTGTTTCGTAATAGTTGCAAAAACTTAAGAATTAGGCAGTGGCACATGTCCCAAGTATTCTTCTTTATTCATCTACTTCAACCAAAATGTTTAGCACATCTGTATTGTTACAATTGTTGTTCTGGACTTTCCTGGTGTTGCGCTGCCTCCGGGATCGTCCCCACTATCTTTACATCTCCTAATGTCCCATAATTATGTGTCTGTTCCAGACCGGAGGACGTTACGCAGAATTTCATCATTCAACCAAAATTAATTTCACAGAAAAGAAAAGGAACAACTGGAAGGGAAAAAAACAGTGTTCACTTTGAAAAGATGAAGCTCAAATCATATTCAGTTGTCTGTTGGGCTTTCTTTGTTCTCTTTTTT
Source organism: Phymorhynchus buccinoides (assembly GCA_017654935.2). NCBI lineage: Eukaryota > Metazoa > Mollusca > Gastropoda > Neogastropoda > Raphitomidae > Phymorhynchus > Phymorhynchus buccinoides. Next base: position 43,568,139 of record CM065697.1, read on the forward strand.
TTATAGCACAAATGACAATAACATCCACAACATTTAATGTAACGAGTTATAAAAAAACAGCAACAATGATAGTAATAGTAACTATGATAGTGATGATTGATGACAACAACAACAGCAACAATGACTTTTTTTTTGTAAAGCGCTATGAGCAGCTAGCCTGGAACGTTCGCTATATAAGCTTTCTTTCTTATTATTAATGAAGATGACAACAACAGGGTGAACAACAATGATAGCAATGACAATGAAGATGACAACAACAGGATGAACAACAACGATAGTATTAATAAGTAAATAGCAACAAATAATGGTAATAAGCACGACTTCAGCAAAGGCAAAAGAAATAACAGGGGCAATACTCCTGATGACAATACTACCACTATCCTCATCATATCTACCACCACAATCACCACCAACCACCGTCATCAACAACACTATTAGTGAAAATAATATCAACCGTTCTCATATAGGCTAACACACCCCCACGCACTCACCCACCCCCACACACATGTACGCACACGCACGCACGCACGCACGCACACGCACGCACACACACACACACACACACACACACACACACACACACACACACACACACTACATGAATGAGTGCACACTCATATTATATACCCCACCCCCACCCATCCCTATGTGTGGTACACCTACATTTTACATACCCAGGACTGAATTGTACATAACAGTTACTAAAAGGAAAATTTTGAATTGTGCACTTCAGTCTGGCGACATTGTGCTGAAAATAGCCAAGTAAATAAATTAAATAAAAACACAAGAGCAGCGAATTATGAGTGACATATGGGGTAAACATTTGTTAAATGTAATATTTATACTAAGCTCTGCAAATATTGTATAATCATACACCGGAGAAAAAAGAGAGAGAGAGAAAGAAAGGGAAGAAAGAGGAGAAAAAAGAGAAAAAAGGGGGGAGGGGAGTTAAGATATAACTGGGAAATACGGGAACCAATTTGCTTCAAATGTTGTTGCTGCATAGTTTAAAACAGACAAATACTTTTCTATGTAAACCTATTTTTCAATACAGCAACAAAAAACTGTAGATTAGGGTGGACATCTTGAAGTTTACATTTATAAATGTAGAATTTAGCCAACAAAATCATAAGGTCCATTACCTTGTCAGTTCTTGTATTTAGCTTAACCCCAAACAAAATTAATTCCTTGCTAAACCCCATGTCATAACAGTGTTGACATTTATCTTTTAACATATTTTCAAGGTCAGTCCAAAACATTTGCATAACTACACAGTCAACAGCATGTAATAAATTGTCTGTTCTTCTTGATTGCAAAAATTGCAAGCAGGAGAATCAACAATTTTATGTATAAAAAAATATCTGTGAGTTGGGAGCAATCTATGCAACAGCCTGGTCTGGAACCACTGCAGCTGGACATCAGCTGTAGTCTTAAAACAATGAGAAAAGATTAATTTCCAATTAATATTATCAAAAAGATTATTCCATTTAGTGATAGCAGTCTGCATAATAATATTTCCATATTCTGCTCCAATTTTTTCAACATTATCTAACATAGGAAACATATTAATGGTAAAGGTTTTCCAGTCTGAATCGTCTCATGTAAGTCTCCGAAACCAACTAATTTTCATAGCAGATATAAAATTCCTCACGTTAAGCATTTTTAAACTACCTGCACTGTATTCTTTGTCAATGACAGATTTTTTAATCTTACTTTTTTCCCATTCCATAAAAATATGAATAGCTCTTTATCTAAAGCAGTGATAAAGTCGTCAGGAGAATCAGGAGATCAGGAGAAGAACTATTTTTGAAAACACTAAAGTCTTAGTTTCTGTTATTTTTCCAAAAGGATTTATCTGTCTTTTTTTCAATGATGTCAACATCCTTCTCATTGCTAATAGTTTATGTTCGTAGTTCATTTGTACAATACTATTTATATCAGTACTAGAAAATGTAACACCTAAAATTTCGAAAGTTCCTGGATCCCACACAAAATTTTGGTCCTCATATACTGAATGCCACAGTTCTTCCTACTTCCAATCCAGATGATTTGGGTTTTATCAAAATTTATTTTTAGGCCTGAGATCTGTGCAAATTTAGTTAGAACATTAATGGTTTCAAGAAATGATTTTCAGATCCATCAAAATATAAAGTAGTGTCATCAGCAAACTGAGATAACAAATGTTCCTTATCTTTTATTTTAATACCTTTAATATTTACATTTCTTCGGATCATGAGAGAAAGAATTTCTGCACATATTAAATACAAATACGGTGATGATGGATCCCCCTGTCTGACACCCTTTCGATTGAAAACCAAGGTGAATATTGACCATTGACAGTCACGCATGTAGAAATTTGAAAATAAAAAGTGTTGATCCAGTGGATTATGCCTGGCCCAAAGTTAAAAAATCGTAAACATTTCAATAGGAAAGACCAGGAGACGCTATCAAACGCCTTTTCAAAATCAATGGACAATAACATTCCTGGGATGTTCTCCATTTTAACATAAAACAATGTATCGTAGAGCAAACGAATATTTTCCCCAATGAAACGACCTTTCAAAAAAACCTTTGGAGACTCATCAATAATGTTCGGTAAAATATATTTCAGCTGGTTGGCAATACAAGCTGAAGTAATTTTATATGCAGTGTTTAAAAGAGAGATAGGCCGTCAGTTTTTGATGAATCGCTTTGGCTTTCCTTCCTTAGGAACGCATGTAATATAATAGAGCCTTGTCTTTGCGTTACAGACAGTTGTCCCTTGGAAAAACCCTCATTAACTTATTTGTTATTTTCTCTTAATGTTCCCCTTTTGCTTGTTATCAATTTCATTATTATGTTCTGTTCCAGTGTCTTATTACTTTTGGCAGCCAATATTGTGTAATATATATCATGTGTTTGAGCGCCTTGTATAAGCTTTAAGCTTGTTGTGCTCGTTTGCATTTGTTTATGTTGCTGCTATATTGATTTTCAATAAAATTCGTTTAAACCAACGGTTAACCTATGATGTTATCAATATAACTCTCTCGTTATCATAATGTCATCGGTGTCTCTCGTTCCCATGACGTCATTAGCAGGACTCTCTCTCTCTGTGTGTCTCTCTCTCTCTCTCTCTCTCTCTCTCTCTCTCTCTCTCTCTCTCTCTCTCTCTCTCTCTCTCTCTCGTCTCTCTTCTCTCTCTCTGTGTCTCTCTGTGTCTCTCTGTCTCTCTCTCTCTCTCTCTCTCTCTCTCTCTCTCTCTCTCTCTCTCTCTCTCTCTCTCTCACACACTCTCTGTGTCTGTTTCTGACTCTCTCTCTCTCTCTCTCTCTCTCTCTCTCTCTCTCTCTCTCTACTCTCTCTCTCTCTCTCTCTCTCAATACTTTTTTAATACATTTGCCAATATATTTACCGTTTACAATATTGTTTCTTTCATTAAGAATAGACTGCTTTTCTTTCTTTATTTGCCTACAAAAATGATATATGTTATTTGACAGTATCCCCTTGCCATAAAGGCTTATGTATGCTAATTGCAATAAAAACCTATTTGATTTGATTTGATCTCTCTCTCTCCTCTCTCTCTCTCTCTCTCTCTCTCTCTCTCTCTCTCTCTCTCGCAACCTTTAAGTCATCATGAACTGTTCCCCCTCGTTTACTAAATTGTCAAACCAGTACCCTTCATTTTTTCCCCCTAACATCATCAGTGATCCCATGACGTCATAACTCACTCACACCCTTACGAGACGTCATCCTCAACAAATTCTTCTTCGTTGCAATGGCGTCATCGTTATAGTTGTCTTCCGTTGCCATGGCGTCATCAACATTAGTCTATCGTGCCCTGACGTCATCATTAACGGGTTTTACTCCTCGATGCCGCCATGACATCACGGCTTTGATGGCGCAATAGAGGTCAGGGAGGATGATGGCGGAGGAGAGGAGGGTGAGGAAGGCGATGCCCAGATAGCCAGCCACGTGAGCGGAGGTCCTGTGATCCTGAGCGCTGGTCTTCTTTCTCATGGTGGAGGACAGGTTGGAGGTTTGCAGCGTCAGCTCGGACTTGATCTGCTGGGCTTTCTCTAAGGCCTGGGAGTTGAGTGAGTGAGAGAGAGAGAGAGAGAGAGAGAGAGAGAGAGAGAGAGAGAGAGAGAGAGAGAGAGGAGAGAGAGAGGGAGGAGAGAGAGAGAGAGAGAGGAGAGAGAGAGAGAGAGAGAGAGAGAGAGAGATTCATATCTCATATCTTTTTTTTTTGTGGAAACAAGTCATCGATTCGACATAAGATCAAAGTATCATGGCTTGAGTTTCGATCTGACATTGATCATATTGTATCATATCATATCGGAGAGAGAGAGAGAGTATGAATGATTTAGTGTGTCAGGCATTACAGTCCATTCACTTATGGACTTATAGTGTATTATATCATTGTCAAAGAAAGACCTTATTTTTTAGGGTGGGCTGACTGGAGTTACGTACCTTTACAACTTTCAGTGCTTTGTCTTCCTTTAATTATTTTTTTATTAATAATAATAATAATAATGACAATTTATATAGCGCTTATTGTCCTTATTGGGCTCTAAGCGCTTCACAAAGAAGCTAAAAAACGAAATCACGATAACTACATTTACGTCACATCCCCCCCCCCCCCCCCCCCCCCTTCACCCCCCCCCCCCCCCCCCCCCCCCCCCCCCCCCCCACCCCCCCCCCCCCCCCCCCCCCCCCCCCCACCCCCCCCCCCCCCCCCCTTCAAACTCAACTAGAATCCAAACTAATACAAATAGCTTTTTCCACGCAAAAGGCATTTTATGGCATCCCCCTCCCCCCCTTTATTGATTGATGATGGATTGATTAATTGGTTGATGGATTGATTGATGGAAGGATTGACTGATTAATGATAGATTGATTGGTTGATGGATGGATTGATGATGGACTGATTGATAACAGATTGATTGGTTGATGGATGGATTGATGATGGATTGATTAATTGGTTGATGGATTGATTGATGGAAGGATTGACTGATTGATAACAGATTGATTGGTGGATGGATGGATTGATTGATGGTGGATTTAGTGTATTTTATCATTGTCAAAGAAAGACCTTATTTTTGAGGGTGGTCTGACTGGAGTTACGTACCCAGACCTGTTTACTCTACTGTTTTCGAGTTTGGACCTCTACTACTCTTAATTATGCTCTTTAATTCTTGATTGCTACTCATTTTCAGTGAACATTGTTTGATGGCTTAATGAATAAGACTACACATGAAACCTACTCATTTCAGCCATCCAAACTACTCAAGACTTGTGTAGGGGGTAAACAGGTCTGCCGGTACCTTCACAACTTTTCAGTTCTTTGTCTTCACATAGTGTATTATATCTTTATCATGATTGGTGTGGCAAAAATAGACCGCACTTCAAATCGAGGCTGCTCTTTAAAATGATGTTTCGTTTTCAATTGTCGCACGCCACAAACGATTGCGAATCCGCGCTTGTTAAAGTATGTTGTTGTTGCTGGTGGTGGCGGCTTACCCTGGCTAAAGGACTCCAGGGATCATCCCAACAGCCGAAAGCGCTTGAACACTATGGTAGCAAATGCATCAGCTAGGGATGAGAACATGACGTGCGTGACCGTTTTTGATTACAGTACCCCGCCACATGGGCAGCAGCTACATTCCGTCTTCTGGGGATTTGGGAGACGGATGATGTTACGCCAGGAGCTTGTCATGACTAAAGACAACCCCCGCATAACTACGCACAGCATAACAACATTCTGATGTAGCCTTGGTGCTCTAGCCTATATTGTCAATAGGGCATTTGCCACGAGTGTTCGTTCTCTATACTAGACTACTATTTTGCCCGCACTCGTTCTGCCCGAGTTACGCTGACCTTTCTAATTCAACTCTCTAAATTCAACTCAGTGAATTTCAAGGTCGTCCTCACGCAGCAAATGCCCTATTGGTCTGACACAGCCTTACGCCAAGGCGAAGTTTTGAAATATAACAAGCGCGGATTCGCAATCGTTTGTGGCGTGCGACAATTTTGGACCGAGCGACAGACCGACAGACCGACAAAGGGAGTTTAGGTTTGTGGCTTGTGCCACAAACAAAAACCACAGTATGCCTGTAGCCAAGAGGAATACTGTCCATAAGGGTCTCTGACCGATTGGACGCTAATCTCATCACCTCCTGTAGCCAAGAACGGAAGGGAACTAACCATTCCTTTCTAATCCCCCCCACCCCCGAGCCCCCACCCCACACCCCACACCCCCACACCCGGGGTCTAACCTGAGCATGGGCGACGCTTTCCACGTAAGTATTCTTCTTCTTCACACAGCGACACGGACAGGGGGGTGGGGTCCATGAAGAACGAACTGTGCTGGGCGCGAACGATGATGACATTGACGATGACGACGATGTTCTTGATGGTGCTGCCACAGAGGAGGTTTCTGCGAGCGTCGTCTTTGTCGTTGTGACGTCATCGGTACCTTCTGACGTCATGGTGGTTGGATTGTCCTCCGCGGTGGTTTCTGCTCTAGGGATGCTCGCGGTGTCTTCGGTAGTGGTCTCTGGACAAAATCAATCAGTCGGTCAATCAATAAATCAATCAATCCTTCCATCAATCAACATTCAATCCATTAATCCATCATCAACCAATCCATCAACCAATCAATCCATTATCAATCAAACCATCAACCATCATCCATCCATCTACCAATCATCAACAAATCAATCATCAACCAATCAATCATCAACCAATCAATCATCAACCAATCAATCAATCTATCATCCATCCATCCATGAATCATCAATCTATCCATCAACCAATTAATCAATATATGATCAATCAATCCATCCATCAAGCAATCCATTAATCAATTATCAATCAATCCACCCATCAATCCATCAATCAATCCATCAACCAATCAATCCATCAATCAATCATCAACCCATCCATCAACCATCAATTAATCCATCAATACACCCATCAAGCAATCATCAACCAACCCATTCATCAATCGGTCGATCAAAATCCATCAATTTATCTTCTAGTGCTCTTCCACAAGAGCAATCTGTTCAACTCTATCAAACCGTCAATCGGTGTCTTCACTAAATAACAAGAACATTGGTTGTAAAGTGAATATATGACTGCATAATACACATTTATACTCCATAGCAATGACATTTGTGATACAGAGATAAAAACAAACCACCTTCTTATCGTGTTATTCACATACTATTTTATAATTATTTTATAGGAATAAAATATGATCACGCGCACGCATAGGCCTACATGGACGTACATACACATACTCTCTCTATCTTGGAACTTAATTATGCGCTCGTGCTCCCCCCCCCTTTTGGGGATTGCCCATGCGGTGTCCTGCCACTGCTCGGGGCGGAGAGGAGGGGTCCCTCTCCCTCCCTCCCTCCGCCCCGGACATGCAGGAGTCGTTAACCATCCCCGTGCTCACTATTCTCATCTTACTACCATCACCACAATTAACTAAAAGTTTGAGACCTCTTGGACTCCATCATGCTATCAAGGGCGGGAGAGTTTTTGTTGCTACCCCCCCTTGGGATCAGTTGGAAAAAACAAAATTACTTAACTTATTACAGTATTGGAGGCCTCTGGCGGTATGTTCCCCCACTTACAAAATACTTAAAATGTAAAATGATAATACTCGGACTGAGACTGAACTTGCTCATCTAAATAGACCTATCACCAATGGTCAGACTATGACCTTATGACATATAAATAAACTAAATTTTAATTGTAACTCTTAAAAATAAATTATCTTGTCGCTTATAAATTGACTTTTTATAAAATTTTAAACCTATTTTTATCATAAGAATACCACTATGGACATAAATCCCAACGTAAACACTTTTAGACAACGGACATTATGTCCTAAAGTACAGAGTCATTTAGACCGGATATTAGGACCGTACTAAAAAACTTGTATGTAAATGTTATGCACATAATAATAATGTACGCTCCTTTAATATTAACTTTTTAAAATATAATAAATCTCACAACTTATAAATACTTTAAGTACACTATGTTATGCTCCTAAAGACAAGATTAATAGATCAAAGACTTCATAAAAAGGAAAAGTCATACACATATCCCTAATTTTGGAAATGACTAAACAGTTTGTATGTAAAAGTTGTGTATATAATAAAGATGTACATAATAACACCTTCTTGGTTTTTAAATAATCTTTTAAACGGAGATAATTTCTTATATAACTGTATATAGGCTTATGCCTTATACACAAAAATCCTCTTTTTTCTAATTTTATTTTTTAACAATAAAGCTCTTTAGAGCACAACACCGGATTTTAAATAAATATTCAGTAGTGCATTAAGCATGAATTTTAACTGTAGCCCTGGGTTTTTTTTAATCAGACCTCCTCCAATCTGCCAGACTTAAATAGCAAACAGCTAAATATCTTTTACAAACAAAATATTTTATCACAAACATAAATTTTATACTCTAAAACTTGTGCGCTATTAAAAACTTCTATAAACTTTGTTATAATAAACAACTTATTCTTTCAAACCATATCTTATCAACTCAAAATCCACTTCTTTTCTAGGATCTGTATAATTTTAAATGCCCCAAATAGTCTGGTGACTCAGAAGGCGTAAAATCTCTATTTTTCTCTCTCTCTGGGTTTTTTTAAAAATTCCACACATCTGTCTGTCTGTCTTTCACTTTCTCTCTGTTTCTTTCTCTCTCTGTCTCTGTCTCTGTCTCTCTCTCGTCTCTCTCTCTCTCTCGCTCTCTCTCTCTCTCTCTTTGTCTGTCTGTCTGTCTATCTCTCTCTCTCTTCTCTCTCTGTCTGTCTTCTCTCTCTCTCTGTCTCTCTCTCTGGCTCTCTCTCTCTCTCTCTCTCTCTCTCTCTGTCTCTCTCTCTCTGTCTCTGTCTCTCTCTCTCTCTCTCTCTCTCTCTCTCTCTCTCTCTCTCTCTCTCTCTCTCTATCATCTGTCTCTCTTCTCTCCCAAGGCCCGTACCTTCTAGGGTTTGTGTCGTGACTTCAGTTGTCACTTCCGGTGTAGTTTGAGGCATTGTGGTGACGTCAGCAGTTGTCGTGACGTCATTGGCCGTCGTGACGTCAGTAGTTGTCGCGGCATCGGATTGTCCGAAAGACCTGGGATCTGTTTAAGAGAGAGAGAGATGAGAGAGAGGAGAGAAGGAGAGAGAGAGAGAGATTAGACAGAGACAGAGACAGAGACAGAGACAGAGAGACAGAGAGAGACAGACTTTAGTGTGCATGTAAAAGCGATGGTATTGCCTGCTATAGGATAACTAGGCAGGTTCCTTATCATGTTTACGATTATACATCAGGTGGTAACATTTCGGTTTCATAAAATTAACTCAAACCAGAATTCTTACATTAAATTATTTCACGATCATATTCATAAGACTGATGATAAGGACAGATGGGCAAGAACTGTTCACACACAAAACATTCAGACAATAGGCTTCAAACACATTCGGGATACTCAGAATTTTCAATACACTAAATATTAAAACGGTTATGTTATGCAATGCAAAAGAAGATTGAAGAGTTATGGGATGGAACCATATTTGCTAAGCAATATAAACATAAAACGTCGAATTCTTTTCAGTAAGCTACGTACAGTTTCCCCTGATCTTATGATTGAGAAAGGAAGATGCGAGAACTTAGCGAGAGAAGATAGAAAATGCGTATCCTGCAATAAGATTGAAGATGGAATATCATTTTTTTAACTTGACTGTACAAAATACAATGAATTGACGAACAATCTCTTTTATACAATTAAGAAGTAATTCGGATTATTCAATTAATTAAAATATACGTCACGAATTTAATTAATTTTATTAAGTCCTACCCCCCCCCCCCTCCCACCCCTCCAATTCCCCTTCAATTTTTTATTCATTTACTGATTGCTGTAAATAAAGAGCAAAACAATAGGTCTGCTAAATAAAATTAAAAGATCATGGCTATAAACCGGTTCTCTTCTTTTACATCTGAAAGTATATGAAGTATTCGTTTTGAGCTTCAATTGTTATTGATTTTTCTTTTGTGCCAAATAAGTAGTAGTAGAATATGGGTAGAAGTGGGCCTCGCGGCCCTTCTACGCCCTTTCTCGTTTGTGCCATTTTAAGATATGTTTCACGATGATTGTTGCAAACATCTAAGGCTAAACTAATCTTAATTATTTCAATTATTTGTTTACAGAAAAGAATCAATATATATGTTTGACGTCCTCTTGGACATATAACATATAAAGAAAAGAAGGAATGGATTTTCATTTTTATTCATCGATAGAATTAAATATGAAGTATTCGTATATTATATGACTTAACGATAACTCCATTGTAACTGACTTCTAAGGCAATAAAGAACCGTTTAGTTCTGTTATGTTCTGTTCACACGCACACACAACCTCAACACACCTTTGCAAACGTACCTTTTTTCGGACTATATATAAGGCGATACTTTTTTCCCCCTGAGATACCCTGCGCCTTATGAATGTGACTACTAAAATAGTAAGAAAATATAATCACAAAATCTGAATTTTGTGTCAAATTTGGCAGGTGCGCCTTATAATCAGGTGCGTCTTATAGTCCGAAAAATATGGAAACTAACTCCACGCACTTACTTGTACTGGCACAGACACTGGCGTCCCCACGACATAGGTAGTAATGTCATGTACCACCTTGAGCGGCCAGGCGTTTTTCTGACGGGACCAGAACAACGGTGAAGCCACGACGAGGCTCATTCGTTCCCCAAAACGCATCATCCACTGCTCCAAGCCCACTATAATGCCAGTAGTAGATTCTATCTGTGACAAATACGTGCATGTGCCCGTGCGCGCGCACACACACACACGCATACACAGATAGAGACAGAGACAGGAAAACACACACACGAGCGCGCACATTGTAGTACACACCCACATACACGACACAAACACAAGCGCGCACACACACACGCACGCAGACGACGCGCACACGGCATGTACGCACACACCCACATCACAGGCTCACGACACAGAACACAGCACTGCACGCGCACAAAAGCGCACCGCACACGCTCAGACCAACACGCCACACACACACAAATTATGTTTATACATGAGATGCATAGGGCAGGATAAAAACCACGGCACACGTCGCACACTCTTTAACGCACTCACACACAAACAATTTTTTGACCTGAACTTGTCACAGTAGCGCCTCTTCACAAAATGCACGAATAGTCCTCCCTCCCTCTGCACACCCTACTGTCTCTGGCTCTGCACACACGCCACTCACTCTCTCTCTCTCTCTCTCTTTCTCTCTATCTCTCTCTCTCTCACTCTCTCTCTCTGTCTGTCTCACCCTCAAAACCCCCCCAGACACACACACCCACCTCACTCACCACACCCCCACCCACCACTGAAAGGCGATTCGCTACGCCACTGCTAAGTTGGTGAATCCCTTTCTTTTTAGCGGTATGGCTATAATAACTTGGTCATAAAGCGCGATCATTTCAAAATGAGAAACTCTACCTCTCTCTCTCTCTCTCTCAGACAGGCATTTGCGCGCACCGCGCCAACTCTCTCTCTCTCTCTCTCTCTCTCTGTCTCTGTCTGTCTCTAAAAGAGAGAGAGAGAGGGAGAGAGGGGGGAGGAGAGAGAGAGAAAAGAGAGAGAGAAAGAGAGAGAGTCTCTCTCTCTCTCTCTCCGCTCGCTGTGTATATATCTATCTTTTTTTTTAGGAGATCAGCATGCAAAACGAGAAGTAGCTCGAAATATCTGCTAATAAATGTTCCTTTTACAGTTATTGGCACTTGTTGCGTTCTTTTTTTAAAATGTTCTGTTAATAATTTATCGATCTATCTATCTATTTATCTTTCTATCTTACCTACCTATCTATCCTATATATATATATATATCTGTTTATCTTTTTATCAATCTCTCTCTCTCTCTCTCTCTCTCTCTTCGTTCTCTCTCTCTCTCTCTCTCTCCTTCTCTCTCTCTCTCTCTCTCTCTCTGGTGTGTGAGTGTGTGAGTATTGAGAGTAGCAAGGTGCCAAATTTGAAGCTATTGTACCTTATCCTTTTTACCCTCAATAAAACATTCGTAATTTGTTATTCGTGGAAGAATGCTCTCTAGTCTCTCTTCTCTCCTCTCTCTCCGTCTCTCTCTCTCTCTCCTCTCTCTCTCTCTCTCTCTCTCTCTCAAATGTTCTCCTCTCTCTCTCTCGTTCTTACAATCCTTCAAGACATCTATTTATCTTTATATATACCTACCTATCTATCTATCTATCTATCTGTTTATCAATCGCTCTCTCTCTCTCTCTCTCTCTCTCTCTCTCTCTCTCTCTCTCTCTCTCTCTCTCTCTCTCTCTCTCTGAGTATTAGAGTGAGAGGGCCAGGTGCAAAGAAACGATTGTAGCTTATCCTTTTTACCCTCAAAAAAACATTCGTATTTGTATTCGTAATCTCTCTCTCTCTCTCTCTTCTCTTCTCTCTCTCTCTCTCTCTCTCTCTCTCTCTCTCTCTCTCTCCTCTCTCTCTCTCTCTCTCTTGCTCTCTCTCTCTCTCTCTCTCTCTCTCTCTCTCTCTCTCGTTCTTACCACTAGTATCCTTTTTGACATCCACGTAGACTTTGTCTAAAGTGAGGACCTCAGCCAGCTGCTCCATTTGTTCCACCGAGTCGAACCAGGCAAGGCTGGACCCAAGATGATCCTGACAATCGATTTGCGCAAACCTTTTCCGGTGTGCAAACTCACCGAAACAGACTGCACCATCCGTGTACCAGATCTCAGAATCCTGGCTACGGATGGGCAGTGGAGCCACCGCACACAGCACCAAGAAGAACCCTGGAAACACATGTGCGAACACACACACATACACACAAGCACGCACGCACACACACACAGAACACACAGAAGCACACACACACACACACACACACACACACACCACATATATATATGTACATATACAACACACGCGCGCGCGCGCGCGCACGCGCACACGCGCGCGCGCACACGCACACACGCACGCACACACGCACACACGCACACAGCACCCACACACACACACACACACACACACACACACACAAGCTCAAAATCCAGAACTCCAGATCCTTAATCAAGCATTACAATAATACTCACATATACCATGTACCTCTCAGGAATCAGCTGGACACGGGTTTATGGTCTAACACAACACGCGTAGGTTTATAACAAAGTTAGGCCAGCCTAAAGAATGCAACGCATAAACAAATCCCTTCATATTTTGGCACAACTGTACTGTATACACCCCCCTCCCCCTACCCTCGCGCTTACAACAAGATCTCCAAGTTTGGCTCTTTCCATTTCATGACAATAACCCATAGGCTGACCCTCAGGCCGTGTACAGACATAGCGGATATTCCGTGCGGAAACCCGTGCGCAATCCATAAATAAGTGAACCAAAGAAGGGACAAGATTTGCGCACGTGTCCGAATTTCCCTATATGCGTAAACTTGTATCCTTCTTTCTTCCACTTATTTAGGGTTTTTCCGTACGGAACTTACGCGTCTAATGTGAACCCGGCCTAACCCTATCCCTTTCCCGAGAACGACAAAATGTTGCTTCTCAGTGAAATGTTCCAATGCACAAAGTGCAGCCCACTTGTTTTTAAATAAACAACTAATAAACTGATTTTTCTTCTCAAGTTTCTGAATTTCTTAGAACAGTAGGGTTCTTTTTCAACATACCTTAGACAGTTCCTAGTAAAAGTTAATAGTCCATGGTAACCCCTTTTGAGAAAACAAAAAATTGAGAAAACAAATTCTTCAAAGCATAGTGACAAAAACAAAACTTAGCCTATTGCAAAAATATTTTTTATAAAAACTATGCGTTCATATATAGCTCAACTGTACGCGTGGGACTGTAGAGGGGCCCTAGTATTGTTTTTACCATTTGATCTTGTTGATTTTGTGCTCCCCTTTTGTTGCCTGAGCTAATTTAAAAAACTTCTTTTGCCTATATTTGCCAGCTGCTGTTTAATTGGCGTGTGTTGTGGGGATGTTTTTTTGGGGGAGGGTTACTTTGTTGTTGTGTTTTACCTCCACTGTCAAAGCTCTTCTTTTCATGTGTCTTTTTCTCCTATTTCTCTTTTTTTCTTTTTTCACTTTTTGAGGCGTTCGGAATTTTTTTCTTTAATTTTTATTTCTTTAATCGATCTGCCTTTCTCTCTTTTTCCCTTTACTTCTCTCATACATAATCTGTGTAATGATCTAAGATGGCACACTTTTTCTTCGGTATACTTTTAGAGTTTTAGTTGGATACACAAGTGTCTGGGTTTCTGTATGACTTAGAGTTTGGTGTGCTGACCTTTCATTCTGTGTGCGTGTTTAAACGCGAGCGCACGCGCACGCGCGCACGTATATGCAGCATCAAACAATTATGCACGTAATATCAACCATTGACATTTAATTAAATACACCATCAAAATATCTTCAATAACTTAAAAAACGGCTTCATAGAATACATTAATTGTCGTCAGTGTTTACTAAAGAGTAACATGTGCAATACTATAAATTTGAACCGGAAGTGTCAACACAGGTTGATAATAAATTGCTAAAATATTGCAAAATGATTTGTTTGTTTGCTTTTTTTTAAGATTGATTTTTATATTTTGATCTTAACCCGACATTAGCTTTTTTTTTTCTTTTTTTTTAGTGGTTTCCAACAAGCTTGCAGATACTGCAAATGTTTATTTCAAAAACTATTGCGTGATCATCAAGGAAAAATTCACCGCATACGGACCGTTAGAGGAATAAATCACGTTAAATTGAAAGACGATCTTGAAAGTTTTTTGCTCGCTTGCTCAGAAGCATAATACTGCTTTATAATCACACACTGACACGCACTCCTTTTGCTAGATTTGATGTTTGCTGTTTAATTGTTTGTCTGTGTTGATAAAAGGCGCATTCGCCCGAAATATCCAGTAGTTTTGTTTTGTCTCTTGTGAATAAAATAACGTCACTTTACACTTGTCGTGTAGTTAGTTGTTTGTTTGTAATTGTATGTTTCCGGTGACTAGTGACGTTGCAGTCTCTTTTTTTTTTAGATGTCTTTAATTAAACGACAACTTAGCCATAATGTGTTCATGGTGGGGAATCCTTGCCCCAGGGTATATTCCCACTCTCTCGACCCAAAGGGATAATGGATTTGAGGACAGACGGCAGTTGTGGAAGGTCCCCAAAGGCCAACACAGTCTCTTTGTCTGCAACACTAGAGCCAGTATAAAGCTTCATTTACACACGCTGCCGAACTTTTAAAAATAAATCTAGTTTTACTAATGGATAGAATTTAATCAATAAAAATTATTAATATAATAAAAAAAAAACAAAAAAAAACATCACAGCCCATTCTTACGTTGCACCACAGATGCCCGCATGATTCTTCTGTAATAAGAAAATATTTATTTAGCTGTAAACCCAACAACCGTCTCCAAAAGAATGACTCCTAGTTACAAATACAACGAAGTATAACGGAATCACAGTACTGAGAGTAGAAAAATAATGGACCCGTCTGTCCACCCCTGTAGATGGAAGAGTCCAAATGTCACTTTTTGGTCTTATCTCCCACGACTTAAGGGCCAGCCACACGTTAAACTAAAATCGCACAGACTGTACGGATACGATTCGATCACGTGATCTCGAAGCGCGAATCACAATTTGTTCTTGGAGACCACGTGATCTAGTCGTATCGTACAGTCGTTCGATTTTAGTGGACTTGTGGCTGGCCCTTTAAAAAAACCTATTTCTTTTCGTGGCAAACTCAAAATGGGAGAAGCGTTTATTATTCACGGAAAAAAACTGGATTTCTTGATACAAACGTAAACCTGAAAAACGGGGCTGGTTTCGCGTTACACCGAGTCAAAGTTAATCAGCTTTAAACTGCTTTTCAAATTTCTCTCTGAAAAGAATAATTATTCGATTCAAACAACAAAAGTTTCCCTAGACAAAAGAAACAAGACGGCAAGGCATATAAAACAACTCCAAGTTATTAAGAGCGGGAGAGAGAGAGAGAGAGAGATGAGAGAGAGAGGGGGTGGGAGAGAAGGAGAGAGAGAGAGACGAGAGAGAGAGAGAGAGAGAGAGAGAGAGGAGAGAAGAGAGAGAGGGAGAGAGGAGAGAGAGAGAGACAGGAGAGAGAGAGAGAGATGATGAGAGAGAGACAGAGAGAGAGAGAGAGAGAGGAGAGAGGAGAGGAGAGAGAGAGACAGAGAGAGAGAGAGGAGAGAGAGAGAGAGAGGAGGAGAGAGACAGACAGACAGAGAGAGAGACAGATAGAGAGAGAGAGACAGAGAGAGGACAAGAGAGAGACAGAGAGAGAGAGAGACAAAAAAAAAAGACAGAGAAGAGACAGACAGGGACAGAGAAATAGGAAATGAAATGAAATGAATTTGTTTTAGTCCATAAGGCCAAGGCCCCACTTCGACGGGTGGAACATAAATAATATAAAACATTAGCAAATATAAACGCACAAATAAAAATTCAAAACGTCTGGAACTCCCCCAGTGTGTGTGTGTGTGGGTATGTGTTGTCTGTGTGTGCGTGAGTGTGTGTGTATGTGTTGTTTGTGTGTGTGTGTGTGTGTGTGTGTGTGCGTGGGCCAGTGTGCGTGTGTGTGTGTATATGTGCACGGGCGTGCGCGTGCGTGCCGGTGCGTGCGTGTGTGCGTGTCAAACAACAAAAGTTTCCCTAAAGACAAAAGAAACAAGACGGCAAGGCCATATAAAACAAACTCCAAGTTTATTAAGACGAGAGAGAGAGAGAGAGAGAGAGAGAGGAGATGGAGATGAGAGAAGAGAGAGAGAAGAGAGAGACAGACAGACAGACAGACAAACAGACAGGAAAACAGAGAAAGAGACAGACAGACATGATAAATAGAAATAAAATAATATAAACATTAGTACATATAAACGCACAAATAAACATTCAACGTCTTGGAACTCACTCACTCCCCACCTCGTTCGTTCTTGCACAAAACTCTCTCTGCATTCCAAATCTGGTCTCAAAACATCTCTTTCAGGAGTCCTAATTTCATTCTTCATAATTAATGAGCGAATCCCACCTTCCCGTGTATGTGTTGTGTGTTGTGTGTGTTTGTGTGTGTTTTTTTTGTGTGTGACATGTTTGTATGCGTTGTCTGTGTGTGCATGCGTAATGTGTGTGTGATGTGTGTGTGTGTGTATAGCGTGCGTTGTGCGTGCGTGCGTGTGTGCGTGCGTGTGTATGTGTGTGTATGCGTGCGTGTGCGCGTGTGTGTAAGTGTGTGTGTAAGTGTGTTTGTGTGTGTGTGTGCGTGCGTGTGTGTGTGGTGTGTGTGTGTGTGTAAGTGTGTATGTGTTGTGCGTGCGTGCACTGTGTGTGTGTTGTTCGGTGTGCGTGTGTGTAGTGTGTGTGTGTGTGCCGTGCGTGTGTGTGTGTAGGTGTGTGTTGTGCTGTGCCGTGCAGTGCGTGCGTGCGTGCGTGTGTGTGTAGGGTGTGTGTGCGTGCGTGTGTGCATGCGTGTGTCTGTGTAGGTGTGTGTGCGTGCGTGCATGCGTGCGCGTGCGCGCTGTGTGTGTGTTCCACTGTTACCCCGAGCAAAATGTGTTAGTTGTCGTTCTATTGTCCGTGCATTGTTCACGAAATTGTGAAGCGGGTGGTGTGTGTGTTTGAAGGGGGGGGTGTGTCACGGCGCAGCTTTTGTTATTTGTTCACGACTTGTTTTTAATTCCTTTTTTGTCCTTTTCGTTCGTGTATGTTTGTCCTTTGCCGATCTACCAAGTAGATCGCAAAGGAGTCTATTTTCGTGTGTGTATGTTTTCTTTTGTTTGCTTTTTTGTGTTCTTTGTGGATTTTGTATGACTGTCTGTTCTGTCTTTCCCAAGGATATATCCGGAACCGCTTAACCGAATCGCTTCAAATTTTGTGTTGTGGTGGGTCACCATGAGAGAAGGCATACGCCCAAACAAATTCGCTGTCGTGACCTTGACCTTGAAAACCGAAAATGCAATTTAAGTGTACATAACTTCCACACCATTGGTCTTAGAATCGTCAAATTTGGCATGTAGGTACATTTGCTTATGCCCGTTCTGATGGTGGCATACCGCATCAAGGCAAAGTCACGGTCCGGGCGACCAGTAGGCCTTGAAAGTGGTAAGGGTGTAAAAATTGGTGTTTTCAGCCATATGTTTCCACATTTGTACTTGACAGATGCGCTTCAGATTGAGTGTGGTACTGTATAACCTAGAGTAGAAAACATCCGAGCATAAAGTATCGCCATGCTGACCTTGACCTTGAAGTTTTGACCTTGAAAACCGAAATGTCCTTTCTTTGCGCTACATATTTCGATGTCCAAGCAGCGATCTCATGAACTAGAAGGTTGTGTCAGGATGTGACAGTCAGAGTATAACACATTCGTACATAAATTATCCCTCGGAAATACAGTGTCAGCTGAGCGGCAGACATGTTTCCGTTTTCTTCACCCTCCTATTTATCTCGTGAAATACTGTATAGAATCACTCCAAATTTTGTGTGTGGGATAAAAAAAAGTGGAGTAGAAGACAATGCAGTACAAATTATGCCAAGTGGGATTTTAATGTCGCCGAGAGGCAGACATATGTCAGAGTTAAGGGTGTACATCCCATTAATTAAGGGTGTTACATCCCGGTAAAGGAGGGGTCTAATACTAAACGAATAAAAGACACTGTAGCACAAAATGTGCCACGTGGGGCTTATAAGGGGTTCGCCGAGGGGAAGACATGTTATGAGGGAGGTGTTAAGGGTGTGCACCCCACCAATTAAGGGTGTGCATCCCGGAAAACGACTTTGCACCCAGTCAAGGGTGTGTAGGTGCATCAACCAAAGGTCACAAGGAGGACGGGGACCTAAAATGTGAGGGGGAAGGGAGGTACAGGGCGTGGCATGTACAGGGCGTAACCGGCAAAGAACATATCTGCCGTAAGAAGCGATGCCCTTGTTTTTACCAGATGACAGTTAGTTCATGGAATGTCACATGTCTGCAGTGTGTGCGTGTGAAGGAGGGGAGTGCGTGGAAGAGGGGATGGAGTGGATGAGAGAGAGAAGGGGAGTGGGGAGGAGTGGGAGGAGGGAGCTGGTGTGTGCTTTTGCTCTATTTTTGTTGCTTATTTACTTTAAATCGTGTTAAGTTGGTTTTTATGTTTGTTCGTAATATCATGTAAGACAAAAATTCTCCAAATTTGAGAAGCGGGGGCTCGGGGGAGGATTGGGGTTTTTTTTTCAATGAAGACGCACTAAATCAAGCCTCCACTTCTTCTTCTTATTATTATTATGATTATTATTATTATTATTTATTATGATTACTATTATTATTATTAATTATTATATTATTATTATTATTAATTATTACAGGGCTTCTGAAAACCGTACAGATTGTGCGTATTTACGCACTAGAGCTCTGAAATCACCCCCTAGAATATGAAAATGTGCGTGAGGTTTACCAGCTAAAATCTCATTTTGGAGTTGAGATGACGCATTAAAATGATGACTGCGTGCTTGAACTCACCGTTACTTTCCAGTAAGTTAATGATTTTCCTTTTCCATCGCCTGCTAGGCCCTTTCTACAGGCTGTCTAGGCACATCGCAAATTCTACTGGGTCGCGCAGAAACCACAAATCGTTGAAAGCTCATTTCTCATTGGTAAAAGACTTTTTCGGTCAGCATCCAATAAAATCGTTTATGGCATTTGATGTTCCTTTTCGCAGCCCAGTCAATTCATGGTTTTCCAATTGAAGACTACAAATTAACACTTATGTTTTGTCCCGCTTGTGTGTGGGGGGGGGGGGGGGGGGGGGTTGTGTGTGTGTGTTGTGTGTGTGTGTGCTGTGCGTGTGCGTGTGCGTGTGTGTGTGTGTGTGCGTGCGTGCGTGGGGATGTGGTGCACGTCGCGCGAGCGTGCGTGTGTGGCTTAGCATGCGTGCGGTGTGTGTATGTTCTTTATACTGTGTGTGTGACTGTGTGTGCATGTTGTTTCTGTGTGTGGGGTGGGGGGGTATTTGTGTGTGTGTATGTTGTCTGTATCTGTGTGTGTGACTGTGTGTGTATATGTGTGTGGGTGAGGGGGGGGTATTTGTGTGTGTGTGTTTACGCGCATGGGGTGGGGGTGGGGGTGGTGGTTATTTGTGTGTGTGTGTTTTACACGCATGGGGTGGGGGTGGGGGTGGGGGTATTTTGTGTGTGTGTTTAACACGCATGGGGTGGGGGTGGGTGGTGGTATTTGGTGTGTGTGTGGTACCGCTGGGGTGGGGGTGGGGGTGGGGGTATTTGTTGTGTGTAGGTTTACACTCAATGGGTGGGGGTGGGGGTGGGGGTATTTGTGTGGTGTTGTTTACACGCATGGTGGTTGGGGTGTTGGTGGGGTATTTTTGTGATGTGTGTTTACACGCATGGGTGGGGTGGGGGTGGGGTATTTTGTGTGTGTGTTTACACGATTGGGGTGGGGGTGGGGTTGGGGGTATTGTGTGTGTGGTGTTCATACGCATGGGGGGTGGGGTGGGGGTGGGGTATCTGTATGTGGTGTTTACACGCATGAGTGTGGTGGGGGTGGGGGTATCTGTATGTGGTGTGTTTACACGCATGGGGTGGGGTGGGTGGGGGTATTTGTGTGTGTGTGTTTTACACGCATGGGGTGGGGGTGGGGGGTTGGGGGTATCTTATGTGTGTGTTTACACGCTGGGGGGGGTGTGGGGGGGTGGGGGTATTTGTGTGTGGTGTGTTTTACACGCATGGGTTGGGGTGGGGTGGGGGTATTGGGTGTGTGTGTTTACACGCTGGGGTGGGGGTGGGTGGGTATCTGTATGTGTGTGTTTTACACGCATGAGGTGGGGGTGGGGGTGGTGGGAAGCAGGGGATGGAGCTTCTCCCATGTTTTTTGCCTTTACCCCTTAACGACCCAGTACGTCCCGTGTCAAAATCACGGTTTTCACGTGTTTTCCCTCTTATAAGCAATCTTATTTGACCACGGTTTCGCCATACCAATGTCCTCTTGCACGAAAAACGAGAGTCGGGAGAGCGTTAAAGAGCAGCCTCGATCGTATATGAGGAAAGTCTGTTTGTGGGCCACACCGACCCAGAAAAAAAGAAGGGACTGAATCCAGCCGGCTCAGTGGGTCTTTAAAGACCCAGTCGATGAATTAGCCCCCACCCCTTAAAAACATACGTCCGGCCCTGCTATTGTATGTATATTATACTGTTGGAAAAAAGTTAAGGACCACTTGCTGCAAAAGATAATTTTACCAAATTGCAAAAGAGTTCGGACGTTGGGCTATGATATTACAGCATCAGAAAGTGTATAAATGTCAGTTTAAGCACTCAAGACGGTATCTAATTTTTTCGCAGCAAGACTTTTTTATAACAGTGTATGTTTGTACTCTCCACTACAAAGAGTGCATGTTATCACTGGAAAATGGTGTTTCGGGTAGAGAGAGAGAGAGAGGAGAGAGAGATGAGAGAGAGAAGAGAGAGCGAGAGAGAGGTATGAGAGAGAGAGACAGAGAAGACAGTGACAGACAGAGACATATAGAGATCGTTTATAGAGACATACGGGCAGACACAAAGAGAAAAAGACATACGGATACATAGACAGACACACACAAAAAGACAGACAGGGAGAGAGCAGACAGACAGAGAAACAGCGAACAGACAAAAAGGGAGAATCGCTAATACACACACACACCGATAATATTTCGCATATTTCATACTATTAATTTCAACCCAAAGTCACGCTATTACAACGAAATTGAACAAAGGGGGAGAACCCTCTCTTTCTAAATGAACTCCCCATGTTATTAACATGTTAGTTATAAAACTGAATTTTGAAGAAAGAAAAAACCCCAGCAACAAACAATACATGTCTCGCCCGCCCACAATCCAGTTTGAACTTCTACAAAACGTATTAATGACTTCCTACAATTGCATCATTTGATAATGCTATAAATCTGTTCTTCTTTATCTATGAAACTGTACGTTGTGCTTCGTAATAGTTGCAAAAACTTAAGAATTAGGCAGTGGCACATGTCCCAAGTATTCTTCTTTATTCATCTACTTCAACCAAAATGTTTAGCACATCTGTATTGTTACAATTGTTGTTCTGGACTTTCCTGGTGTTGCGCTGCCTCCAGGGATCGTTCCCACCATCATCTTTATATATACTAATTGTCCCATAATTTATGTGTCTGTTCCAGGCCGGGAGGACGGTACGCAGAATTTCATCATTCAACCAAAATTAATTTCACAGAAAAGAAAAGGAACAACTGGAAGGGAAAACCCCCCAGACAGTGTTCACTTTGAAAAGATGAAGCTCAAATCATATTCAGTTGTCTGTTGGGCTTTCTTTGTTCTCTTTTTTTTATAGCACAAATGACAATAACATCCACAACATTTAATGTAACGAGTTATAAAAAAAACAGCAACAATAGATATTAATAGTAACTATGACAGTGATGATTGATGACAACAACGACAACAACAATGACTTTTGTTTTTGTAAAGACGCTATGAGCAGACTAGCCTGTAATGTGCGCTATATAAGCGGTGTCTTTCTTATTATTAAATGAAGATGACAAAAAACAGGGACAGCAACAGCAACTATGATAACAATGACAATGAAGATGACAATAACAGGATGAACAACGATGATAGTATTAATAAGTAAATAGCAACAAATAATGGTAATAATCGTGACTTCAGCAAAGGCAAAAGAAATAACAGGGGCAATACTCCTGATAGCAATACTACCACTATCCTCATCATATCTACCACCACAATCACCACCAACCACCGTCATCAACAACACTATTAGTGAAAATGACATCAACCATTCTCATATAGGCTAACACATAGGCTGATGTTTGGGTTACAAAACAAAGGTTCAGAACAAAATTCATCTAGTGTCTTAACCTGCAATGACTCTCCAAATTCTTTGTATGCATTAAAAACATCTTTCCAAAAAGCATTTACATGTGCGTTTGAAAAATTGCATCCTATCTTTTCAATAATGTTAATTTAAGGACACTGGAGGCACACAGTAATTCTTCTCAGTTATGTTTACTTGATTACAGTTTGCGAATCCATGTCAGTTGCAACGCATTCGGGTGTGTTTTAACGTCAGGTATGCCCATGCCTCCTAATGAGATGTTTTTGACAGATATTTTCCTATTTATTTTATCTTTCTTCTTATTCCACACAATAGTAAACACCATTTTTTGTATTTCATTACTTATATAGTCTGGAGGGTTTGGTAATAAAATCCACAGGTGTGTAATTTTAGACAGGATGAGGGACTTCAGGACTGCTACTCTGCCAAGTGGTGTTACTTGTCTTTTCAGTCAACTTTTATACAAGGATTTTATCTCTAAAAATGCTTCATGAAAATTTAAATCCACACATTATTTTAAGTCACTCGTAAACCAAATTCCCAGAATTTTAAAACACTCCGGATTCCATTCCATTTTTAGATGTGGCAAGAATGTTATCGGTGAATTTTGCATACTCCCTAGCCAGATTGCCTTTGTTTTTTCGGTGTTCAAAGTGAGTCCAGATACTCTACTAAACTTGTCAATTGTGCTGACTGAATCTTCAAATGATGTTCTCTTGCCATTTAACAATAACTCAGCAGCATCTGCAAATTGAGATATCTTGTTTTCGGTATCTCCAGTCTTAATGCCCTGTATATTTAGATTATCTTTTATCATCAACGCTAATATGTCGACACACATAATAAACAAATACGGCGAGATAGGGTCTTCCCTGCCTACAACCTCTCTCAATAGAAAACCAGGTACTTAATCTCCCATTTACTGAAACTGTTGATTTTAAATATTTGGTAAAATATTTTTATCCATTGGCAAAAATCAGGGCCAACCCCAAAGGCATTCAAAACTTTAAACATGAATTATAAGTTAACACTATCAAAAGCCTTTTCAAAATCTAAACAAAGTAATAGTCCAGACTGTTTTGTTTTAGTAAGATAGTCCATAATATCATAAATTAGACGAACATTATCCCCCAGAAAACGACCCGGCACAAAACCACTTTGGTCATCACTAATCATAGAGTTTAAAACCCATTTCAATCTATTAGCAATACAGCTAGAACCAATTTTATAAACCACATTCAATAACGATATTGGTCTCCACTTTGTAATCTAATCCCTAGGTTTATCCCCTTTAGGTATGCAAATAATAATACCCTCTTTCTGTGTTGTAGATCATTCTGATTTACTGAAACCATCCTTTAATGATCGCACTACAAATGGACCCAACTGCAACCAGAAAAACTTGAAGAACTCTGCTGTGAACCCATCGCTACCAGGGCTTTTGTTATTACTCATATTTTTAGTGCATCCCCTGCTTCTTCTAGAGTTAAGGTCCCTTCGAGACTGTCTTTTTCTTCCTCACTAAATTTGGGTAATTGATTAACAAAACTAGCAATGTCGCATTGATCATTTTAACTCGTCTGCTTTTAGAATGTATATAACATGTTTTATGTCATAAGGAATTTATTCTCTTTAACAATAAACCGGGTTTTCAGTTTAATATGTTAAAACCTTCTTTTTTTGTGTCTTTAGTTTCATTATATTGTGTTTATCTAAACATATGTTCATTTTTTGAGCCCACAAATCGTATGTTTGGTAATGTTTCCCCATATCAGCCACCGACCTGGCCCTTGAACGCAACAGAAAACACCTTCCATGCTTTTTTTGTCTTATATCAAACAGCTCCCGCTTCTTATTTTTATAACTCTGTGTTTTATTCTTCATCATTTTAATTGTGTAGGTTTTTTTTCTTTCTAAGTGGGTTCTTTTATTTAATTGTACCTTCATTGTTTTTCAATCTTTGATTTCTTTATCAAGGTGTCTCGTTGTTGTTATTTTCATTGTTGCCTATGATATTGTTTTCCCTCTGATTTTCATGCGCAGTGTCAATCGCACGGAATAAGCTGGTCTGAAATAACAAATTGAAGTGTTTTCAAGTTTTGGAACATAAAGCTAAGTGGTTGTCTCCGGTTATTATGCAATGCGGCGTATTCTCAAGTACTTCTTTAATCACCCAATTTACTTCATCAACCTATTTGTTGTCTTTCAAAAGAGAGCATGTTAAGTTTCACACAGGAAATTTCTGTTTTCTGCCTTGCCACATTGCCAGAGTTAATAAAAAATTAATGAGTGATCAGTCTCTGTAGACTGGACATAATATATTCTACTTCACTTACATAACTACAAAAAATTGTGTGTCCTTGAAGTAAATATATTGACTAATCTTTGGTTCTTGCACAATAGTGGAATACATCCCTACGTTTCTGGGCATTTCCAAGACCTCGACAGTTTAAAGATGCTATTCGGATTGCTTTACAAGCCATGTTGTCAGATAAAAATAAGCAGAGTGTGAACAACAATTGATGAATTATGAGGTAACAAAACAAAATAAAATCCATTATTTCCCTTACCACAAGCATAATGAACACAAAAACAATTTAAAAAAATGGTATCCATCAGGTAAATTTTTTTATCTCCACGTGATATAAAAAAAAGAAACACGATGGAATCAAATCGTCACTTTCACAAAATGGTATTGAATAGTTTGTGCCAAACACCGACAGGCCAACCCTTCTCACACATGTTCTCAACATGACAAAGAAACAAGATTCAATCACTCGCGTACAGAAAAAGGAGAAAAAATAAATTATAAAACACCAAAAATGTTTCGTCCGAAAAGCGTTGGCAACTGCGTGCTCAGAACAAAATAAATCATATTATATATGAAGAGAGTAACAAGCCACAATAATTAATCTATTAAATATTTACACGGGGTCTCATTTCCAAAAACACTCTTCAATACTCACACAATATAATATAGCATTAGGGCACAATTCCCACCATCCATCTCTCCTACCGCTGTCTTTATTTATCTCACGTATCACAACCATCTGCTTTCTGCACATCATCATAATCATCATCATTTATTTATTAGATGTACTGAGGACATTTTTTCTTTCATTGTGAATCCGAAATCAAAATCTGGGAAAGCGAAAATAAAATCTGAGAAAGCAATATGTTCATTTCTTAAGAAAAGACAAAAATAAAGTTTAAAATGAAGACGCAAACGGTGCCAACCAAACTCCCTCTATAGAAGACACGGCATAGATGAATTAAATACCACTCCTTGGTACCAGTATCAAGAAGGTCAATGAAGGTATACATATGATCCATATACCAAACGTAAAAATGTAAAGACAATGTTTGAACACATTATGTACACACTGGTCTTCCCCCGTTAAATTAAGTTGGACATACATCCATACCGTGAAATATAAGCATGTAAGGTCTGTGTACTTAATTCCGTCAACATTCTCTACTCTAGAACCTTCAATGACCATTTCAACAAATGCTCGCAGTTCAAGCGTTTCTATTTTTGTAATCCTTTTCTTTACCTAATTTTTCTTTTGTAGTCTTTACAACGTACAAAAAAATATCAGTGGTAGGAGGCCACGCTTTGTGATTGGTTTTATGTCCTGATAGATCAACATTCACATCGCATGGCGTGAGCGTGATCGTGTGTGTGTGTGTGTGTGTGTGGCTGTGTGTGTGTGTGTGCGCGCGTGTGCGTGTGTGCGTGCGTGCGTGCGTGTGTGTGGTGCCTGCTTTGTCGTGTGTGTCTTCGTGTATGTGTGCGCGCACATGCATTTGTGTGTGTGTGTGTCTGCATGCGCCGCATGTATTGTGCCGACTGTGTATTGCCGTGTGCTTGAAAGAGATGTGTGTTTTGTGTGCCAGTGCGTAAGCCTTTGTGATGTGTGTATTCCGCAAGTGTATGGTGTGTGTGTACTCGCTCCATCGCTTTCATACCTGCGCGTGTTGTTTTATTGCTCAATTCTATTTTTTTTTTCCCAATACAGTATGCCTACACACATACAAACTGATAAGAATGTAAAAATACCTCCTTCCTTGGTTTAAAATTCACACATTCGCGGTTATTCCCGAAACGAAGGACAAATACAGTACATAAATTTAAGCATCAAAGGAAAAAAGACTTATATTACTACTAAGAAGAAAACAAAGAAGAGCTGTATTCTTTATCAATACATTTTTTTTTTTTGTTTTTTTTTTTTTTTTTTTAATTTCCTTTTTTCCATTCCCTAAAATATGCATAGCTCCTTTATCTAAAGCAGTGATCAAGTCGTCAGGGGGTTCAGGCAGGCTGACAGGAGAATGAACTATTTTTGAAAATACTAAAGTCTTAATTAGTTTTTTTTCCAAAAGGGTTATCTGTCTTTTTTTCCATGATGTCAAAAATCCTTCTAATTGCTAATAGTTTATCTCGTAGTTCATTTTTACATACTATTTATATCACTAGAAAATTGGACACCTAAACTTTTGAAAGTTCCTGGATCCCACAACAAATTTTCGTCCTCATATACTGATGCCACATTCTTCCTACTTCCATCCATATGATTTGGTTTTTATCGCACATTTATAGTTTTTAAGGCCTGCGATATGTGAAAATTTAGTTAGAACATTATGGTTTCAATAATTGATCTTGCAGATGCCTCAAGATTAAAGTAGTGTCATCGGCAAACTGAATAAACAAAATGTTCCTTTTTTTTTAATCTTTTATTTTATACCTTTAATAATTGCATTTCTTTGGTCATGATAGAAAGATTTCTGCCCATATAAAAATACAAGGATACGGTAATGATTGATCCCCCTGTCTAACTCCCCTTTCCGATGAAACCAAGGTTGAATATTGATCCCATTGAACAGTCACGCCATTAGAAAATTTGAAAAATAAAAAGTTTGTCTATTGGATTATGTCCTGGCCGCAAAGTTTAAAAAACGTACACATTTCAATACGAAAAGAACCAAATACGCTATCCAAACGCCTTTTCAAAATCAATGGACAATAACATGCCTGGGATGTTCTCCTTTTCACATAAACCACTGTATCGTAGAGCAAACGAATATTTTTCCCCAAATGGAACGACCTTTTTGAGACTCATGAATAAAAAGTCCGAATGAGGGGAGCACGGGGATAGTGTAGGGCAGGAAGGAGGCAAAAAAGTGGGGGGAGGAAAAATGGGGAGGAAAGAGGGGGAGGAAGGAAAGAAAGATCTTAGAAAAGAAAAAGGGGGGGGAGAAAAGCAGAAGGAAGGGGGGAAGGGGGAGGAGAAGAGACGGGGGGGGGGGAG
>CM065697.1:43596862-43606862 GCA_017654935.2 Phymorhynchus buccinoides
ACGGTGAGGACTTAATAAAAAATTAATTAAATTTATGTATATTTAATTAATTGAATAATCCGAATTACTTCTTAATTGTATAAAAAGATTGTTCGTCAATTCATTGTATTTTGTACAGTCATTTAAAAAAATGATATTCATCTTCAATCTTATTGCAGGATTACGCATTTTTTCTATCTTACTGCTCGCTCTAAGTCTCTCGCATCTTCCTTTCTCAATCATAAGATCAGCGGGGAAACTGTATCGTAAGCCTTACTGAAAAAAAACAAAAAAAACAAGAATTCGACTCGTTTCTATGTTTATATTGCTTAGCAAATATGGTTCCATCCCATAAACTCTTCAATCTTCTTCTTGCATGGCATAACATAACCGTTGCTTAATATTTAGTGTATTGAAAATTCGGAGTATCCTCGCGACCGAATAGTGTATTTTTGAAGCCTATTGTCTGAATGTCTTTTGTGTCGTGTGAAACAGTTCTTGCCCATCTGTCCTTAATCATTCAGGCTTATAGAATATGTGGATCGTGAAATAATTAAAGTGTGAATTGCATTACCATCTGTATTTTGAGTTAATTTTAATGAACAATGGAAACCGAACAATGTGGTACCCATTTCTGATGTATGAATCGAGAAACACAACGCATTTGATCGAAGTACGTGAAACCTGAACCTAGGTTATCCTATGAGCCAGCAACGTAATACATGTGCATTTTGAATGCAACAATAAAGTCTGGGTATCTCTCTGTCCCTCTTCTCTGGTCAGTCTCTTGTGTCTCTCTCTTTCTCTCCTCTCTCTCTCTCTCTCTCTCTCGCTCTCTCTCTCTCTCCTCTTAAACAGATCCCAGGTTCTTATTGCGACAATCCGATGCCGCGACAACTACTGACGTCACGACGGCCAATGACGTCACGACAACTGCTGACGTCACCACAATGCCTCAAACTACACCGGAAGTGACAACTGAAGTCACGACACAAACCCTAGAAGGTACGGCCTTGGGAGAGAGAGAGACAGATGAGAGAGAGATGAGAGAGAGAGATGAGATGAGAGAGAGACAGGGGAGAGAGACATGGACAGAGAGAGAGAGACATGAGAACGATGAGAACCGGAAGAGACGGAGACAGAGGAGAGATACCTGAGAGAGAGGGACGAGAGATAGACAGATAGAGATATGATGACAGAGAGACACGAGAGAGAGACAGGGAGCTGAAGAGACATAGAGACACGGAACAGAGAGGAGAGATGAGACAAGACAGACAGACCGGACAGAGAGAGAGAGAGAGAGAGAGAGGAGGAGGAGAGAGAGATCTTTGACGAGGACGGACCGATGTTTAGAGATAGCGATGAAGACAACGGAGGCGCTGACCACGGTGGGAGAGAGAGGATAGAGAGAGGACAGAGAGAGAGAAAGCAGAGACAGACAGAGACAGAGAGAAAAGAAAGACAGACAGACAGATGTGTGGATTTAAAAAAAACCCACATAATTAAGTTCACAAGACTTAGAAGAGAGCTATGTGTATGTTATGTCCGTCCATGTCCATGTAGGCCTATGCGTGCGCGTGATCATATTTTATTCCTATAAAATAATTATAAAATAGTATGTGAATAACACGATAAGAATGTGGTTTGTTTTTATCTCTGTATCACAAATGTCATTGCTATGGAGTATAAATGTGTATTATGCAGTCATATATTCACTTTACAACCAATGTCCTTGTTATTTAGTGAAGACACCGATTGACGGTTTGATAGAGTTGAACAGATTGCTCTTGTGGAAGAGCACTAGAAGATAAATTGATGGATTTTGATCGACCGATTGATGAATGGGTTGGTTGATGATTGCTTGATGGGGTGTTGATTGGTTGTTTGGTTGGTTGATTGGTTGGTTGATTTATTGATTGGTTGATTGATTGGTTGATGGATTGATTGATGGTTGATGGGTGGATTGATTGATAATTGATTAATGGATTGCTTGATGGATGGATTGATTGATCATATATTGATTAATTGGTTGATGGATAGATTGATGATTCATGGATGGATGGATGATAGATTGATTGATTGGTTGATGATTGATTGATTGATTGATTGATTGGGTGATGATTGATTTTGTTGATGATTGCGTAGATGGTATGGATGATGGTGATGGTTTGATTGATAATGGAATTATTGATTGGTTGATGGAATTGATTGATGATGGATTCATTAATGGATTCGAATGTGATTGAGGAAGATTTTGATTGATTTATTGATTTAGAAACCGACTGATGTTGATTTTCGTCCAAGAGAAGACGGAACCACTACTACCGAAGACACCGCGAGCATCCCTAGAGCAGAAACCACCACGGAGGACAATCCAACCACCATGACGTCAGAGAGAGTATGTGTATGTACGTCCATGTAGGCCTATGCGTGCGCGTGATCATATTTTATTCCTATAAAATAATTATAAAATAGTATGTGAATAACACGATAAGAATGTGGTTTGTTTTTATCTCTGTATCACAAATGTCATTGCTATGGAGTATAAATGTGTATTATGCAGTCATATATTCACTTTACAACCAATGTCCTTGTTATTTAGTGAAGACACCGATTGACGGTTTGATAGAGTTGAACAGATTGCTCTTGTGGAAGAGCACTAGAAGATAAATTGATGGATTTTGATCGACCGATTGATGAATGGGTTGGTTGATGATTGCTTGATGGGTGTATTGATGGATTAATTGATGGTTGATGGATGGGTTGATGATTGATGGATGGATTGATTGGTTGATGGATTGATTGATGGTTGATGGGTGGATTGATTGATAATTGATTAATGGATTGCTTGATGGATGGATTGATTGGATCATATATTGATTAATTGGTTGATGGATAGATTGATGGATTCATGGATGGATTGATGATAGATTGATTGATTGGTTGATGATTGATTGGTTGATGATTGATTGGTTGATTGAATGATTGATTGCGAGATGGTAGATGGATGGATGATGGTTGATGGTTTGATTGATAATGGATTGATTGGTTGATGGATTGGTTGATGATGGATTAATGGATTGAATGTTGATTGATGGAAGGATTGATTGATTTATTGATTGACCGACTGATTGATTTTGTCCAGAGACCACTACCGAAGACACCGCGAGCATCCCTAGAGCAGAAACCACCACGGAGGACAATCCAACCACCATGACGTCAGAAGGTACCGATGACGTCACAACAACAATTGGTTGATGGATTGTTTGATGGAAGGATGGATTGATTAATTGGTTGATGGATTGATTGATGGAAGGATGGATTGATTGATGATGGATTGATTGATGATGGATTAATGGATTGAATGATGATTGATGGAAGGATTGATTGATTTATTGATTGACCGACTGATTGATAATGTCCAGAGACCACTACCGAAGACACCGCGAGCATCCCTAGAGCAGAAACCACCGCGGAGGACAATCCAGCCACCATGACGTCAGAAGGTACCGATGACGTCACAACAACAATTGGTTGATGGATTGTTTGATGGAAGGATGGATTGATTGATGATGGATTGATTGGTGGATGGATGGATTAATGGAAGGATTGATTGATTGATG
This sequence comes from Phymorhynchus buccinoides, assembly GCA_017654935.2. Classification (NCBI taxonomy): domain Eukaryota; kingdom Metazoa; phylum Mollusca; class Gastropoda; order Neogastropoda; family Raphitomidae; genus Phymorhynchus; species Phymorhynchus buccinoides. The sequence continues at coordinate 43,600,465 of CM065697.1, forward strand.
ATAGATTGACTGGTTGATGGATTTATTGATTAATTGGTTGATGGATTGATTGATGATGGATTGATTGATGATGGATTGATTGATGATGGATTGATTGATGATGGATTAATGGACTGAATGATGATTGATGGAAGGATTGATTGATTGATTTATTGATTGACGGACTGATTGATTTTGTCCAGAAACCACTACCGAAGACACCGCGAGCATCCCTAGAGCAGAAACCACCGCGGAGGACAATCCAACCACCATGACGTCAGAAGGTACCGATGACGTCACAACGACAAAGACGACGCTCGCAGAAACCTCCTCTGTGGCAGCACCATCAAGAACATCGTCGTCATCGTCAATGTCATCATCGTTCGCGCCCAGCACAGTTCGTTCTTCATGGACCCCACCCCCCTGTCCGTGTCGCTGTGTGAAGAAGAAGAATACTTACGTGGAAAGCGTCGCCCATGCTCAGGTTAGACCCCGGGTGTGGGGGTGTGGGGTGTGGGGTGGGGGCTCGGGGGTGGGGGGGATTAGAAAGGAATGGTTAGTTCCCTTCCGTTCTTGGCTACAGGAGGTGATGAGATTAGCGTCCAATCGGTCAGAGACCCTTATGAACAGTATTCCTCTTGGCTACAGGCATACTGTGGTTTTTGTTTGTGGCACAAGCCACAAACCTAAACTCCCTTTGTCGGTCTGTCGGTCTGTCGCTCGGTCCAAAATTGTCGCACGCCACAAACGATTGCGAATCCGCGCTTGTTATATTTCAAAACTTCGCCTTGGCGTAAGGCTGTGTCAGACCAATAGGGCATTTGCCGCGTGAGGACGACCTTGAAATTCACTGAGTTGAATTTAGAGAGTTGAATTAGAAAGGTCAGCGTAACTCGGGCAGAACGAGTGCGGGCAAAATAGTAGTCTAGTATAGAGAACGAACACTCGTGGCAAATGCCCTATTGACAATGTAGGCTAGAGCACCAAGGCTACATCAGAATGTTGTTATGCTGTGCGTAGTTATGCGGGGGTTGTCTTTAGTCATGACAAGCTCCTGGCATAACATCATCCGTCTCCCAAATCCCCAGAAGACGGAATGTAGCTGCTGCCCATGTGGCGGGGTACTGTAATCAAAAACGGTCACGCACGTCATGTTCTCATCCCTAGCTGATGCATTGCTACCATAGTGTTCAAGCGCTTCGGCTGTTGGGATGATCCCTGGAGTCCTTTAGCCAGGGTAAGCCGCCACCACCAGCAACAACAACATACTTTAACAAGCGCGGATTCGCAATCGTTTGTGGCGTGCGACAATTGAAAACGAAACATCATTTTAAAGAGCAGCCTCGATTTGAAGTGCGGTCTATTTTTGCCACACCAATCATGATAAAGATATAATACACTATGTGAAGACAAAGAACTGAAAAGTTGTGAAGGTACCGGCAGACCTGTTTACCCCCTACACAAGTCTTGAGTAGTTTGGATGGCTGAAATGAGTAGGTTTCATGTGTAGTCTTATTCATTAAGCCATCAAACAATGTTCACTGAAAATGAGTAGCAATCAAGAATTAAAGAGCATAATTAAGAGTAGTAGAGGTCCAAACTCGAAAACAGTAGAGTAAACAGGTCTGGGTACGTAACTCCAGTCAGACCACCCTCAAAAATAAGGTCTTTCTTTGACAATGATAAAATACACTAAATCCACCATCAATCAATCCATCCATCCACCAATCAATCTGTTATCAATCAGTCAATCCTTCCATCAATCAATCCATCAACCAATTAATCAATCCATCAATCAATCCATCCATCAACCAATCAATCTGTTATCAATCAGTCCATCAATCAATCCATCCATCAACCAATCAATCTATCATTAATCAGTCAATCCTTCCATCAATCAATCCATCAACCAATTAATCAATCCATCATCAATCAATAAAGGGGGGGAGGGGGATGCCATAAAATGCCTTTTGCGTGGAAAAAGCTATTTGTATTAGTTTGGATTCTAGTTGAGTTTGAAGGGGGGGGGGGGGGGGGGGGGGGGGGGGGGGGGGGGGGGGGGGGGGGGGGGGGGGGGGGTGGGGGGGGTGTGACGTAAATGTAGTTATCGTGATTTCGTTTTTTAGCTTCTTTGTGAAGCGCTTAGAGCCCAATAAGGACAATAAGCGCTATATAAATTGTCATTATTATTATTATTATTATTAATAAAAAAATAATTAAAGGAAGACAAAGCACTGAAAGTTGTAAAGGTACGTAACTCCAGTCAGCCCACCCTAAAAAATAAGGTCTTTCTTTGACAATGATATAATACACTATAAGTCCATAAGTGAATGGACTGTAATGCCTGACACACTAAATCATTCATACTCTCTCTCTCTCTCCGATATGATATGATACAATATGATCAATGTCAGATCGAAACTCAAGCCATGATACTTTGATCTTATGTCGAATCGATGACTTGTTTCCACCAAAAAAAAAAAAAAAAAAATGATATGAGATATGAATCTCTCTCTCTCTCTCTCTCTCTCTCTCTCTCTCTCTCTCTCTCTCTCTCTCCCTCTCTCTCTCTCTCTCTCTCTCTCTCTATCTCTCTCCCTCTCTCTCTCTCTCTCCCTCTCTCTCTCTCTCTCTCTCTCTCTCTCTCTCTCTCTCTCTCTCTCTCTCTCTCTCTCTCTCTCTCACTCAACTCCCAGGCCTTAGAGAAAGCCCAGCAGATCAAGTCCGAGCTGACGCTGCAAACCTCCAACCTGTCCTCCACCATGAGAAAGAAGACCAGCGCTCAGGATCACAGGACCTCCGCTCACGTGGCTGGCTATCTGGGCATCGCCTTCCTCACCCTCCTCTCCTCCGCCATCATCCTCCCTGACCTCTATTGCGCCATCAAAGCCGTGATGTCATGGCGGCATCGAGGAGTAAAACCCGTTAATGATGACGTCAGGGCACGATAGACTGTTGTTGATGACGCCATGGCAACGGAAGACAACTATAACGATGACGCCATTGCAACGAAGAAGAATTTGTTGAGGATGACGTCTCGTAAGGGTGTGAGTGAGTTATGAGGTCATGGGATCACTGATGATGTTAGGGGGGGGGGGGGGGGGGGGGGGGGGGGGGGGGGAAGGGGTGAAGGGTACTGTTTTGACAATTTAGTAAACGAGGGGGAACAGTTCATGATGACTTAAAAGGTTGCGAGAGAGAGAGAGAGAGAGAGAGAGAGAGAGAGAGAGAGAGAGAGAATCAAATCAAATCAAATAGGTTTTTATTGCAATTAGCATACATAAGCCTTTATGGCAAGGGGATACTGTCAAATAACATATATCATTTTTGTAGGCAAATGAAGAAAGAAAAGCAGTCTATTCTTAATGAAAGAAACAATATTGTAAACGGTAAATATATTGGCAAATGTATTAAAAAAGTATTGAGAGAGAGAGAGAGAGAGAGAGAGAGAGAGAGAGAGAGAGAGAGAGAGAGAGAGAAAGAGACACAGAGAGTGTGAGAGAGAGAGAGACAGAGAGAGACACAGAGAGACAGAGAGAGAGAGAGAGAAGAGAGAGAGAGGAGAGATGAGAGAGAGAGAGAGAGAGAGAGAGAGAGAGAGAGAGAGAGAGTCCTGCTAATGACGTCATGGGAAGGAGAGACACCGATGACATTATGATAACGAGAGAGTTATATTGATAACATCATAGGTTAACCGTTGGTTTAAACGAATTTTATTGAAAATCAATATAGGAGCAACATCCACAAATGCAAACGAGCACAACAAGCTTAAAGCTTACCCAAGGCGCTCAAGCACATGATATATATTACACAATATTGGCTGCCAAAAGTAGTAAGACACTGGAACACAACATAATAATGAAATTGATAACAAGCAAAAGGGGAACATTAAGAGAAAATAACAAATAAGTTAATGAGGGTTTTCCCAAGGGACAACTGTCTGTAACGCAAAGACAAGGCTCTATTATATTACATGCGTTCCTAAGGAAGGAAAGCCAAAGCGATTCATCAAAAACTGACGGCCTATCTCTCGTTTAAACACTGCATATAAAATTTCTTCAGCTTGTATTGCCAACCGGCTTAAATATATTTTACCGAACATTATTGATGAGTCTCCAAAGGTTTTTTTGAAAGGTCGTTTCATTGGGGAAAATATTCGTTTGCTCTACGATACATTGGTTTATGTTGAAATGGAGAACATCCCAGGAATGTTATTGTCCATTGATTTTGAAAAGGCGTTTGATAGCGTCTCCTGGTCTTTCCTATTGAAATGTTTACGATTTTTTAACTTTGGGCCAGGCATAATCCACTGGATCAACACTTTTTATTTTCAAATTTCTACATGCGTGACTGTCAATGGTCAATATTCACCTTGGTTTTCAATCGAAAGGGTGTCAGACAGGGGGATCCATCATCACCGTATTTGTATTTAATATGTGCAGAAATTATTTCTCTCATGATCCGAAGAAATGTAAATATTAAAGGTATTAAAATAAAAGATAAGGAACATTTGTTATCTAGGTTTGCTGATGACACTACTTTATATTTTGATGGATCTGAAAAATCATTTTGCTTTTTCTTTCTTTCTTCAAAATTCAGTTTTATAATAACATGTTAATAACATGGGGAGTTCATTAGAAAGAGAGGGTTCTCCCCCTTTGTTCAATTTCGTTGTAATAGCGTGACTTTGGGTTGAAATTAAATCAATATTGAAATATGTCGGTGTGTGTGTGTTATTAGCCATTCCCCTTTTTGTCTGTTCTCTGTCTCTGTCTGTGTGTCTCTCCCTGTCTGTCTTTTTCTTTGTGTCTGTCAGTATGTATCCGTATGTCTTTTCTCTGTGTCTCTATCTCTCTGTCTGTCTGTCTGTCTGTCTGTCTCTCTCTCTCTCTCTCTCTCTCTCTGTGTGTCTCCCTCTCTCTACCCCCCCCCCCCCAAACACCATATTCCAGTGATAATATGCACTCTTTGTAATGGAGAGTACAAACATACACTGTTAAAAAAAAGTCTTGCTGCCAAAAAATTAGATACTGTCTTGAGTTCTTAAACTGACATTTATACACTTTCTGATGCTGTAATATCATAGCCCAACTCTTATGCAATTTGGTCTGATTTTTGTGTGTGCAGCAAGTGGTCCTTAACCTTTTTTTCAACAGTATAATATACATACAATAGCAGGGCGGACCTAAATTTGTAAGGGGTGGGGGCTAATTCACCACACACCCGGCGGGGCAGATCGGGGGGTGGGGGGGGGGGCTGCAGTGTTTGCGGATCTGAGAGAGAGAGAGAGAGAGAGAGAGAGAGAGAGAGAGAGAGAGAGAGAGAGAGAGAGAGAGAGAGAGAGAGAGAGAGAGAGAGAGAGAGAGAGAGAGAGAGAGAGGAGAGAGAGAGAGAGAGAGAGAGAGAGAGAGAGAGAGAGAGAGAGAGAGAGAGAGGAGAGAGAGAGAGAGAGAGACAGAGAGAGAGAGAGAGAGAGAGAGAGAGAGAGAGAGAGAGAGAGAGAGAGAGAGACAGAGAGAGAGAGAGAGAGACAGAGAGAGAGAGAGAGAGAGACAGAGAGAGAGAGAGAGAGAGAGAGAGAGAGAGAGAGAGAGAGAGAGAGAGAGAGACAGAGAGAGAGAGAGAGAGAGAGAGACAGAGAGAGAGAGAGAGAGAGAGAGAGACAGAGAGAGAGAGAGAGAGAGAGAGAGAGAGAGAGAGAGAGAGAGAGAGAGAGACAGGGTCTTTAAGGGGTAAAGGCAAAAACATGGGAGAAGCTCCATCCCCTGCTTCCCCCCCCCCCACCCCCACCCCAGCGTTTAAACACACACACACAAATACCCCCCCCACCCACACTCATACACACACAGTCACACACACACACATGCACACACAGCCACACACACACACAGATACAGACACAGCCACACACACACAGATACAGACACATACACATACACACGCATGCAAGAACACGCATGCACGCACGCGCGCACACACACACACAAACACACACACACACACACACACACGCACACACACACACACAACAACAACAACATACAGTATTTATACGGCGCTGAATCTTGATAGAAATCAAATCAAAGCGCACACACACGTTAGCATTCAAAGCGCATTCAAACACAAACGCAATACAACGCGAACACACACAGATAACATAAATGGAATATAGCAGAAACAGACCTAATGGCAAGAGAGAGAAGATAAAGAGAGAGGAGCTTTAATGACGGGGGAACAGGTGGGTTTTGAGGTTAGCTTTGAAAGCAGAGAGAGTCGGTCGCTGACGGAGGGAGAGCGGAAGTTTGTTCCAGGAGGTCGGTCCTGAGACAGCAAAAGAGCGCCGACCAACAGTTGAAAGCTTATACCTAGGGATCTGGAGAAAAAGAGGGTCAGAAACTGAACGTAAAGTGCGAGCTGGC
>CM065697.1:43619362-43621613 GCA_017654935.2 Phymorhynchus buccinoides
GGCATTTGCCGCGTGAGGACGACCTTGAAATTCACTGAGTTGAATTTAGAGAGTTGAATTAGAAAGGTCAGCGTAACTCGGGCAGAACGAGTGCGGGCAAATTAGTAGTCTAGTTATGTAGAGAACGAACACTCGTGGCAAATGCCCTATTGACAATGTAGGCTAGAGCACCAAGGCTACATCAGAATGTTGTTATGCTATGCATAGTTATATGCGGGGGATTGTCTTTTAGTCATGACAAGCTCCTGGCGTAACATCATCCGTCTCCCAAATCCCCAGAAGACGGAATGTAGCTGCTGCCCATGTGGCGGGGTACTGTAATCAAAAACGGTCACGCACGTCATGTTCTCATCCCTAGCTGATGCATTGCTACCATAGTGTTCAAGCGCTTCGGCTGTTGGGATGATCCCTGGAGTCCTTAGCCAGGGTAAGCCGCACACACCAGCAACAACAACATACTTTAACAAGCGCGGATTCGCAATCGTTTGTGGCGTGCGACAATTGAAAACGAAACATCATTTTAAAGAGCAGCCTCGATTTGAAGTGCGGTCTATTTTTGCCACACCAATCATGATAAAGATATAATACACTATGTGAAGACAAAGAACTGAAAAGTTGTGAAGGTAAAGGCAGACCTGTTTACCCCCTACACATGTCTTGAGTAGTTTGGATAGCTGAAATGAGTAGGTTTCATGTGTAGTCTTATTCATTAAGCCATCAAAACAATGTTCACTGAAAATGAGTAGCAATCAAGAATTAAAGAGCATAATTAAGAGTAGTAGAGGTCCAAACTCGAAAACAGTAGAGTAAACAGGTCTGGGTACGTAACTCCAGTCAGACCACCCTCAAAAATAAGGTCTTTCTTTGACAATGATAAAATACACTAAATCCACCATCAATCAATCCATCCATCCACCAATCAATCTGTTATCAATCAGTCAATCCTTCCATCATTCATCAATCCATCAACCAATTAATTCAATCCATCATCAATCCATCCATCAACCAATCAATCTGTTATCAATCAGTCCATCATCAATCCATCCATCAACCAATCAATCTATCATTAATCAGTCAATCCTTCCATCAATCAATCCATCAACCAATTAATCAATCCATCATCAATCAATAAAGGGGGGGAGGGGGATGCCATAAAATGCCTTTTGCGTGGAAAAAGCTATTTGTATTAGTTTGGATTCTAGTTGAGTTTGAAGGGGGGGGGGGGGGGGGGGGCGAGATGTGACGTAAATGTAGTTATCGTGATTTCGTTTTTTAGCTTCTTTGTGAAGCGCTTAGAGCCCAATAAGGAGAATAAGCGCTATATAAATTGTCATTTAATATTATTATTATTAATAAAAAATAAATTAAAGGAAGACAAAGCACTGAAAGTGGCTAAAGGTACGTAACTCCAGTCAGCCCACCCTAAAAAATAGGTCTTTCTTTGACAATGATATAATACACTATAAGTCCATAAGTGAATGGACTGTAATGGCCTGACACACTAACTCATTCCATACTCTCTCTCTCTCTCCGATATGCGATATGATACAATATGATCAATGTCAGATCGAAACATCAAGCCATGATACTTTGATCTTATGTCGAATCGATGACTTGTTTCCACCAAAAAAAAAGATATGAGATATGGAATCTCTCTCTCTCTCTCTCTCATCTCTCTCTCTCTCTCTCTCTCCCTCTCTCTCGCATCTCTCTCTCTCCTCTCTCTATCTCTCTCTGATCTCTCTCTCTCTCACTCAACTCCCAGGCCTTAGAGAAAGCCCAGCAGATCAAGTCCGAGCTGGGACCCCCCCCCCCCCGCTTGCAAACCTCCAACCCTGTCCCTCCACCATAGGAGAAAGAAGACCAGCGCTCAGGATCACAGGACCTCCGCTCACGTGGCTGGCTATCTGGGCATCGCCTTCCTCACCCTCCTCTCCTCCGCCATCATCCTCCCTGACCTCTATTGCGCCATCAAAGCCGTGATGTCATGGCGGCATCGAGGAGTAAAACCCGTTAATGATGACGTCAGGGCACGATAGACTAATGTTGATGACGCCATGGCAACGGAAGACAACTATAACGATGACGCCATTGCAACGAAGAAGAATTTGTTGAGGATGACGTCTCGTAAGGGTGTGAGTGAGTTATGACGTCATGGGATCACTGATGATGTTAGGGGGAAAAAATGAAGGGTACTGGTTTGACAATTTAGTAAACGAGGGGGAACAGTTCATGATGACTTAAAGGTTGC
>CM065697.1:43622113-43624613 GCA_017654935.2 Phymorhynchus buccinoides
ACACAAACAAGCGCGCACGCGCGTGCGCACACGCTCGCGCGCACACGCACACGCACACGCACACACGCACACACACACACAAAACAAGCAAAACGATCAAGCCTCTTCACAAAATGAGAATAGTCCTCCCTCTCTCTGTCTCTCTCTCTGTCTCTCTGTTTCTCTCTCTCTCTCTCTCCGTCTCTCTCTCTCTCTCTCTCTCTCTCTCTCTCTCTCTGTCTCCCTCTCCCCCCTTACCCTGCTCCCCTCCCCCCCCCCCTCCTGAAGGCGATTCGCTACGCCACTGCTAAGTTGGTGAATCCCTTTCTTTTTAGCGGTATGGCTATAATAACTTGGTCATAAAGCGCTTCATTTCAAACTCTACTCTCTCTCTCTCTCTCTCTCTCTTTGCTCTCTCTCTCTCTCTCTCTCTCTCTCGTCTCTCTCTCCCTCCCCCAATCTCTGTCTCTCTCTCTCTCTCTCTCTCTCTCTCTCTCTCTCTCTCGCTCGCTCTATATATCTATCTTTTTTTTTAGGAGATCAGCATGCAAAACGAGAAGTAGCTCGAAATATCTGCTAATAAATGTTCCTTTTACAGTTATTGGCACTTGTTGCGTTCTTTTTTTTAAATGTTCTGATATTTATCGATCTATCGATCTATTTATCTTTCTATCTACCTACCTATCTATCTATATATATATATATATCTGTTTATCTTTTTTATCAATCTCTCTCTCTCTCTCTCTCCTCTCTCTCTCTCTCTCTCTCTCTCTCTCTCTCTCTCTCTCTCTCTCTCTCTCTCTGTGTGTGTGAGTGTGTGAGTGAGAGGGCCAAACAAGCTATTGTACCTTATCCTTTTTACCCTCAATAAAACATTCGTATTTGTATTCGTATGCTCTCTCTCTCTCTCTCTCTCTCTCTCTCTCTCTCTCTCTCTCTCTCTCTCTCTCTCTCTCTCTCTCTCTCTCTCTCTCGTTCTTACAATCCTTCAAGACATCTATTTATCTATATATATACCTACCTATCTATCTATCTATCTATTTATCTGTCTCTCTCTCAATCTCTCTCTCTCTCTCTCTCTCTCTCTCTCTCTCTCTCTCTCTCTCTCTCTCTCTCTCTCTCTCTCTGAGTATTAGAGTGAGAGGGCCAGGTGCAAAGAAACTATTGTAGCTTATCCTTTTTACCCTCAATAAAACATTCGTATTTGTATTCGTAATCTCTCTCTCTCTCTCTCTCTCTCTCTCTCTCTCTCTCTCTCTCTCTCTCTCTCTCTCTCTCTCTCTCTCTCTCTCTCTCTCTCTCTCTCTCTCTCTCTCTCTCTCTCGTTCTTACCACTAGTATCCTTTTTGACATCCACGTAGACTTTGTCTAAAGTGAGGACCTCAGCCAGCTGCTCCATTTGTTCCACCGAGTCGAACCAGGCAAGGCTGGACCCAAGATGATCCTGACAATCGATTTGCGCAAACCTTTTCCGGTGTGCAAACTCACCGAAACAGACTGCACCATCCGTGTACCAGATCTCAGAATCCTGGCTACGGATGGGCAGTGGAGCCACCGCACACAGCACCAAGAAGAACCCTGGAAACACATGTGCGAACACACACATACACACAAGCACGCACGCACGCACACACACACACAGAAGCACACACACACACACACACACACACACACACACACACACACACACACATATATATGTACGGTACATACACACACACGCGCGCGCGCGCGCGCGCGCGCGCACGCACGCGCGCACGCACACGCACACACACACGCACACACGCACACACGCACACACACACACACACACACACACACAAGCTCAAAATCCAGAACTCCAGATCCTTAATCAAGCATTACAATAATACTCACATATACCATGTACCTCTCAGGAATCAGCTGGACACGGGTTTATGGTCTAACACAACACGCGTAGGTTTATAACAAAGTTAGGCCAGCCTAAAGAATGCAACGCATAAACAAATCCCTTCATATTTTGGCACAACTATACTGTAGACACCCCCCTCCCCCTACCCTCGCGCTTACAACAAGATCTCCAAGTTTGGCTCTTTCCATTTCATGACAATAACCCTAGGCTGACCCTCAGGCCGTGTACAGATATACGGATATTCCGTGCGGAAACCCGTGCGCAATCCATAAATAAGTGAACCAAAGAAGGGACAAGATTTGCGCACGTGTCCGAATTTCCCCTATATGCGTAAACTTGTATCCTTCTTTCTTCCACTTATTTAGGGTTTTCCGTATGGAACTTACGCGTCTAATGTGAACCCGGCCTAACCCTATCCCTTTCCCGAGAACGACAAAATGTTGCTTCTCAGTGAAATGTTCCAATGCACAAAGTTGGCAGCCCACTTGTTTTTAAATAAACAACTAATAAACTGATTTTTCTTCTCAAGTTTCTGAATTTCTTAGAACAGTAGGGTTCTTTTTCAACATACCTTAGACAGTTCCTAGTTAGTATCCATGCTAACCCCTTTTGAGAAAACAAAAAATTGAG
>CM065697.1:43637113-43654613 GCA_017654935.2 Phymorhynchus buccinoides
CACTAAATAAGCTCCATTTCTTCTTCTTATTATTATTATTATTATTATTATTATTATTATTATTATTATTATTATATTATTATTATTATTATTATTATTATTATTATTATTATTATTACAGGGCTTCTGAAAACGTACAGATTGTGCGTATTTACGCACTAGAGCTCTCAAATCACCCCCTAGAATCTGAAACTGCGTGAGATTTACCCTTTAAAATCTCATTTAGGGGGTGATATGACGCATTAAAATGATGACTCGTGCTTGAACTCAACCGTTACTTATCAGTAAGTTAATGATGTTCATTTCCATCGTCTGCTAGGCCTTTCTACAGGCTGTCTAGGCTACATCTCAAATTCTACTGGGTCGCGCAGAAACCACAAATCGTTGAAAGCTCATTTCTCATTGGTAGACGTTTTCGTCAGCATCCAATAAAATCGTTTATGCATTTGATGTTCCTTTCGCAGCCACAGTCAATTTCATGGTTTCCAAATTGAAAGAGCTACAAAATTAAACCACTTATGTTTGTCCCCGCGTGTGTGTGTGTGTGTGTGTGTGTGTGTGTGTGTGTGTGTGTGTGTGCGTGTGCGTGTGCGTGTGCGTGTGTGTGTGTGTGTGCGTGCGTGCGTGGATGTGTGCACGCGCGCGCGAGCGTGCGTGTGTGTGCTTGCATGCGTGCGTGTGTGTATGTGTCTGTATCTGTGTGTGTGACTGTGTGTGCATGTGTGTTTATGTGTGTGTGGGGGGGGGGGGGTATTTGTGTGTGTGTATGTGTCTGTATCTGTGTGTGTGTGACTGTGTGTGTATATGTGTGTGGGTGAGGGGGGGGGGGGGGGGGGGTATTTGTGTGTGTGTGTTTACGCGCATGGGGTGGGGGTGGGGGTGGGGGTATTTGTGTGTGTGTGTTTACACGCATGGGGTGGGGGTGGGGGTGGGGGTATTTGTGTGTGTGTGTTTACACGCATGGGGTGGGGGTGGGGGTGGGGGTATTTGTTTGTGTGTGTGTGTTTACACGCATGGGGTGGGGTGTGGGGGTGGGGGTATTTGTGTGTGTGTGTTTACACGCATGGGGTGGGGGTGGGGGTGGGGGGGTATTTGTGTGTGTGTGTTTACACGCATGGGGTGGGGGTGGGGGTGGGGGTATTTGTGTGTGTGTGTTTACACGCATGGGGTGGGGGTGGGGGTGGGGGTATTTGTGTGTGTGTGTTTACACGCATGGGGGTGGGGGTGGGGGTGGGGGGTATTTGTGTGTGTGTGTTTACACGCATGGGGTGGGGGGTGGGGGTGGGGGGTATCTGTATGTGTGTGTTTACACGCATGGGGTGGGGGGTGGGGGTGGGGGTATCTGTATGTGTGTGTGTTTACACGCATGGGGTGGGGGTGGGGGTGGGGGTGGGGTATTTGTGTGTGTGTGTTTACACGCATGGGGTGGGGGTGGGGGTGGGGGTATCTGTATGTGTGTGTTTACACGCATGGGGTGGGGGTGGGGGTGGGGGTATTTGTGTGTGTGTGTTTACACGCATGGGGTGGGGGTGGGGGTGGGGGGTATTTGTGTGTGTGTGTTTACACGCATGGGGTGGGGGTGGGGGTGGGGGTATCTGTATGTGTGTGTTTACACGCATGAGGTGGGGGTGGGGGTGGGGGGAAGCAGGGGATGGAGCTTCTCCCATGTTTTTGCCTTTACCACTTAAAGACCCAGTACGTCACGTGTCAAAATCACGGTTTTCACGTGTTTTCCCTCTTATAAGAAATCTTATTTTGACCACGTGTTTCTCCCATACAATGTCCTCTTGCACGAAAACGAGACATCGCTTTAAAGAGCAGCCTCGATCGTATACGAAGAAAATCTGAATGTGGGCCACACCGACCCAGAAAAAAAGAAGGGACTGAATCCAGCCGGCTCAGTGGGTCTTTAAAGACCCAGTCGATGAATTAGCCCCCACCCCTTAAAAACTTACGTCCGGCCCTGCTATTGTATGTATATTATACTGTTGGAAAAAAGTTAAGGACCACTTGCTGCAAAACAAATCAGACCAAATTGCAAAAGAGTTCGGACGTTGGGCTATGATATTACAGCATCAGAAAGTGTATAAATGTCAGTTTAAGCACTCAAGACGGTATCTAATTTTTTCGCAGCAAGACTTTTTTATAACAGTGTATGTTTGTACTCTCCACTACAAAGAGTGCATGTTATCACTGGAAAATGGTGTTTGGGGTATAGAGAGAGAGAGAGAGAGAGAGAGAGAGAGAGAGAGAGAGAGAGAGAGAGAGAGAGAGAGAGAGAGAGAGAGAGAGAGAGAGAGAGAGAGAGACAGACAGACAGACAGAGACATAGAGACATAGAGACATACGGGCAGACACAGAGAAAAGACATACGGATACATAGACAGACACACAAAAAAGACAGACAGGGAGAGACAGACAGACAGAGACAGAGAACAGACAAAAAGGGGAATCGCTAATACACACACACACCGACATATTTCAATATTGATTTAATTTCAACCCAAAGTCACGCTATTACAACGAAATTGAACAAAGTGGGAGAACCCTCTCTTTCTAATGAACTCCCCATGTTATTAACATGTTATTATAAAACTGAATTTTGAAGAAAGAAAAAACCCCAGCAACAAACAATACATGTCTCGCCCGCCCACAATCCAGTTTGAACTTCTACAAAACGTATTAATGACTTCCTACAATTGCATCATTTGATAATGCTATAAATCTGTTCTTCTTTATCTATGAAACTGTACGTTGTGCTTCGTAATAGTTGCAAAAACTTAAGAATTAGGCAGTGGCACATGTCCCAAGTATTCTTCTTTATTCATCTACTTCAACCAAAATGTTTAGCACATCTGTATTGTTACAATTGTTGTTCTGGACTTTCCTGGTGTTGCGCTGCCTCCGGGATCGTCCCCACTATCTTTATATCTCCTAATGTCCCATAATTATGTGTCTGTTCCAGACCGGAGGACGTTACGCAGAATTTCATCATTCAACCAAAATTAATTTCACAGAAAAGAAAAGGAACAACTGGAAGGGAAAAAAACCCAGACAGTGTTCACTTTGAAAAGATGAAGCTCAAATCATATGCAGTTGTCTGTTGGGCTTTCTTTGTTTTTTTTTTTTTATAGCACAAATGACAATAACATCCACAACATTTAATGTAACGAGTTCAAAAAAAAAACAGCAACTATGATAGTAATAGTAACTATGAACTATGATTGATGACAACAACAACAGCAACAATGATTGAAAGCGCTGACAACCTGGAACGACATATAAGCAACAATGATAGACAACAGGGTGACAATGAAATGAAGATGACAACAACAGGATGAACAACAACGATAGTATTAATAAGTAAATAGCAACACATAATGGTAATAAGCACGACTTCAGCAAAGGCAAAAGAAATAACAGGGGCAATACTCCTGATAGCAATACTACCACTATCCTCATCATATCTACCACCACAATCACCACCAACCACCGTCATCAACAACACTATTAGTGAAAATGACATCAACCATTCTCATATAGGCTAACACATAGGCTGATGTTTGGGTTACAAAACAAAGGTTCAGAACAAAATTCATCTAGTGTCTTAACCTGCAATGACTCTCCAAATTCTTTGTATGCATTAAAAACATCTTTCCAAAAAGCATTTACATGTGCGTTTGAAAAATTGCATCCTATCTTTTCAATAATGTTAATTTTTGGACACTGGAGGCACAGTAATTCTTTCCATTTATGTTTACTTGAGTACAGTTTGCGAATCCATGTCAGTTTCAATGCATTCAGATGTGTTTTAACGTCAGGTATGCCCATGCCTCCACATGAGGTGTTTTTGACAGATGTTTTCCGATTGATTTTATCTTTCTTCTTATTCCACACAATAGTAAACACCATTTTTTGTATTTCATTACTTATATAGTCTGGAGGGTTTGGTAATAAAATCCACAGGTGTGTAATTTTAGACAGGATGAGGGATTTCAGGACTGCTACTCTGCCAAGTGGTGTTATTTGTCTTTTCAGCCAACTTTTATACAAGGATTTTATCTATAAAAATTTGTCATGAAAATTTAAATCCACACATTATTTTAAGTCACTCGTAAACCAAATTCCCAGAATTTTAAAACGCTTTGGATTCCATTCCATTTTTAGATGTGGTTAGAATCCTACAGGTGAATTTAGCATACTACCTAGCCAGATTGCCTTTGTTTTTTCAGTGTTGAAAGTGAGTCCAGATACACTGCTAAACTTGTCAATAGTGCTGATTGAATCTTCATATGATGTTCTCTTGCCATTTAACAATAATTCAGCAGCATCTGCAAATTGAGATATCTTGTTTTCGGTATCTCCAGTCTTAATGCCCTGTATATTTAGATTATCTTTTATCATCAACGCTAATATGTCGACACACATAATAAACAAATACGGCGAGATAGGGTCTCCCTGCCTACAACCTCTCTCAATAGAGAACCAGGTACTTAATCTTCCATTTATTGAAATTGTTGATTTTATATTTTGGTAAAATGTTTTTATCCATTGGCAAAAATCAGGGCCAATCCCAAAGGCAGTCAGAACTTTAAACATGAATTATAAATTAACACTGTCAAAGGCCTTTTCAAAGTCTAAACAAAGTAATACTCCAGACTGTTTTGTTTTAATAAGGTAGTCCATAACATCATAAATTAGACGAACATTATCCCCCAGGAATCGACCCAGCACAAAACCACTTTGGTCATCACTAATCATAGAGTTTAAAACCCATTTCAATCTATTAGCAATACAGCTAGAACCAATTTTATAAACCACATTCAATAACGATATTGGTCTCCACTTTGTAATCTAATCCCTAGGTTTATCCCCTTTAGGTATGCAAATAATAATACCCTCTTTCTGTGTTGTAGATCATTCTGATTTACTGAAACCATCCTTTAATGATCGCACTACAAATGGACCCAACTGCAACCAGAAAAACTTGAAGAACTCTGCTGTGAACCCGTCGCTACCAGGGCTTTTGTTATTACTCATATTTTTAGTGCATCCCCTGCTTCTTCTAGAGTTATGGTCCCTTCGATACTTCTTTTTCTTCCTCACTAAGTTTGGGTAATTGACTAACAAGACTAGCAATGTCACAGTGATCATTTTAACGTCTCTTTTAGAATATAACGTTTTATCAAATGAATTTACTTCTTTAACAATAACCTGGTTTTCAGTTAAAGTTAAACCTTCTTTTGTCTTTAGTTTCATTATATGTTTACTAACATAGTTCCTTTTTTTAGCCCACAAACGTATTTGGTAATGTTTCCCCCATCAGCCACCCACCTTGCCCTTGAACGCAACAGAACACCTTCCATTCTTTTTTGTCTTATATCAACAAGCTCCTGCTTCTTATTTTCTAACTCTGTTTTATCTTCATCATTAAGTGATGTTTTTCTTTCTAAGTGTTCTATACTACCTTCAAGTTCCCTTTCTTTCTTCAAGGTGTCTCGTTTTTTCATTGTTGCATATGCTATTGTTTTCCCTCTGATTTTCATGAGCAGTGTATCAAGGAATAGCTGGTCTGAAATAACTAATTGAAGGTCAAGTTTTGGAACATAAGCTAATGTTTCCCGGTTATAATGCAATGCGGCGTATTCTCAATTACTTCTTTAATCACCCCATTTACTTCATCAACATATTTGTTGTCTTTCAAAAGGGAGCTGTTTAGTTTCCACAGTAAATTTATGTTTTCTTCCTTGCCACATTGCAGAGTTAATAAAAAATTAATGAGTGATCAGTTCTGTAGCATGGACATAATATATCTACTTCACTTACATAACTACAAAAAATGTGTGTCTTGAAGTAAATATATTGAATAATCTTGTTCTCTTAAATAATGAAATACATCCCTACGTTTCTGGGCATTTCCAAGACCTCGACAGTTTAAAGATGCTATTCGGATTGCTTTACAAGCCATGTTGACAGATAAAAATAAGCAAAGTGTGAACAACAATTGATGAATTATGAGGTAACAAAACAAAATAAAATCCATTATTTCCCTTACCACAAGCATAATGAACACAAAAACAATTTAAAAAAATGGTATCCATCAGGTAAATTTTTTTATCTCCACGTGATATAAAAAAAAGAAACACGATGGAATCAAATCGTCACTTTCACAAAATGGTATTGAATAGTTTGTGCCAAACACCGACAGGCCAACCCTTCTCACACATGTTCTCAACATGACAAAGAAACAAGATTCAATCACTCGCGTACAGAAAAAGGAGAAAAAATAAATTATAAAACACCAAAAATGTTTCGTCCGAAAAGCGTTGGCAAACATGCGTGCTCAGAAACAAAAATAAATCCATATTATATATTGAAGAGAGTAACAAGGCCACAATAATTAAATCTGATTAAATATTTACACGGGGTCTCACTTTCCAAAAAACACTCTTCAATACTCACACAATATAATATAGATTAGAGGGCTACAATTCCCACCATCCATCTCTCCTACCGCTGTCTTTATTTTATCTCACGTATCACACCATCTGCTTTCTGCACCATCATCATAATCATCATCATTTATTATTAGATGTACTGAGGACATTTTCTTTCATTGTGAATCAGAAATCAAAATCTGAGAAAGCAAAATAAAAATCTGAGAAAGCAAGTAGTGTTACATTTATTAAAGAAAAGGACAAAAATAAAGTTTAAAAAAATGAAGACGACAAACGGTGCCAACCACACTCCCTCTATAGAAGAGCACAGCATAGATGAATTAATACCACTCCTTGGTACCGTATCAAGAAAGGTCAAATGAAGGTATACATATGATCACATATAGCAAACTTGAAAATGTAAAGACAATGTTTGAACACATTATGTACACACTGGTCTTCCCCAGTTAAATTAAGTTGGACATCATCCATACCGTGAAATATAAGCATGTAAGGTCTGTGTATTAATTCCGTCAACATTCTTCATACTCTAGAACCTTCAATTCGACAATTCAACAAAATGCTCCCAGATTCAAAAGCGTTTCTATTTTTTGTAATACCTTTTCTTTTACCTAATTTTTCTTTTGTAGTCTTTACAACCTTACAAAAAATTCAGTGGTAGGCCAATCTTTGTGATTGGTTATGTCCTGATAGATCAACATTCAACAGTCCATGGCGTAAGCGTGATCGTGTGTGTGTGTGTGTGTGTGTGTGTGTGTGTGTGTGCGTGTGCGTGTGCGTGTGCGTGCGTGCGTGTGTGTGTGTGTGTCTGTGCGTGTGTGTCTTCGTGTATGTGTGCGCGCGCATGCATTTGTGTGTGTGTGTGTCTGCATGCGCCGCATGTATGTGCCGACTTTGTATGCCCGTGTGCTTGAAAGAGAATGTGTGTTTTGTGTGCCAGTGCGTAAGCCTTTGTGCATGTGTGTATGCGCAAGTGTATGTGTGTGTGTACTCGCTCGCTCGCTTTCATACCTGCGCGTGTTTGTTTATTGGCTCAATTCTATTTTTTTCCCAAATACAAGTATGCCTACACACATACAAACATGATAAGAATGTAAAATACCTCCTTCCTTGGTTTCAAAATTCACAACAATTCGCGGTTATTCCAGAAACGAAGGACAAATAACAGTAACATAAGATTTAAGCATCAAAGGAAAAAAACTTATATGTACTACTAAGAAAGAAACAAAGAAGAGCTGTATTCTTTATCAATAACAGATTTTTTAATTTTACCTTTTTTCCCATTCCATAAAAATATGCATAGCTCTTTATCTAAAGCAGTGATAAAGTCGTCAGGGGGGTCAGGCAGGCTGATCAGGAGATGAACTATTTTTGAAAATACTAAAGTCTTAATTAGTTATTTTTCCAAAAGGGGTTATCTGTCTTTTTTTCCATGATGTCAAAATCCTTCTAATTGCTAATAGTTTATCTTCGTAGTTCATTTGTACAATACTATTTATATCACTAGAAAATTGGACACCTAAACTTTTGAAAGTTCCTGGATCCCACACAAAATTTTGGTCCCTCATATACTGAATGCCACAGTTCTTCCTACTTCCAATCCAGATGATTTGGTTTTTATCCAAATTTATTTTAAGGCCTGAGATATGTGAAAATTTAGTTAGAACATTAATGGTTTCAATAATTGATCTTTCAGATCCATCAAGATATAAAGTAGTGTCATCGGCAAACTGAGATAACAAAATGTTCCTTATCTTTTATTTTAATACCTTTAATAATTACATTTCTTTGGATCATGAGAGAAAGAATTTCTGCCCATAGTAAATACAAATACGGTAATGATTGATCCCCCTGTCTAACTCCCCTTTCGATTGAAAACCAAGGTGAATATTGACCATTGACAGTCACGCATGTAGAAATTTGAAAATAAAAAGTGTTGATCTATTGGATTATGTCTGGCCCAAAGTTAAAAAATCGTAAACATTTCAATAAGAAAGACCAGAAGACGCTATCAAACGCCTTTTCAAAATCAATGGACAATAACATTCCTGGGATGTTCTCCTTTTCAACATAAACCAATGTATCGTAGAGCAAACGAATATTTTCCCCAATGAAACGACCTTTTTTGAGACTCATGAATAATTTCCGGTAAAATATCTTTAAGCCGGTTGGCAATACAAGCTGAAGTAATTTTATATGCAATGTTTAAAAGAGAGATAGGCCGCCATTTTTGGATGAATCAATTTCATTATTATGTTGTGTTCCAGTGTCTTACTACTTTTGGCAGCCAATATTGTGTAATACAGATCTGTGTTTGAGCGCCTTGTGTAAGCTTTAAGCTTGTTGTGCTCGTTTGCATTTGTGGATGTTGTTGCTATATTGATTTTCAATTAAAAAAATTCGTAAACCAACGGTTAACCTATGATGTTATCAATATAACTCTCTCGTTATCATAATGTCATTGGTTTCTCTCGTTCCCATGACGTCATTAGCAGGACTCTCTCTCTCTCTCTCTCTCTGTCTCTCTCTCTCTGTCTCTCTCTCTCTCTCTCTCTCTCTCTCTCTCTCTCTCCTCTCTCTCTCTCTCTCTCTCTCTCTCTCTCTCTCTCTGTCTTTGTTTCTCTCTCTCTCTCTCTCTCTCTCTCTCAATACTTTTTCAATACCTTTGCCAATATATTTACCGTTGTAAAATAAAGGGTCATTTCATCCATCTCTCTCTCTCTCTCTCTCCCCCCCCCCTCTTTCTCTCTCTCTCTCCCCTGTTTCTGTCTCTCTCTCTCTCTCTCTCTCTCTGTGTCTGTGTCTCTCTCTCTCTCTCTCTCTCTGTCTTTGTGTATGTGTGTGTTTCTGTTCCTGTCTGTCTGTCTCTCTGTCTATCTGTCTCTCTCTCTCTCTCTCTCTCTCGTAACCTTTAAGTCATCATGAACCGTTCCCCCTCGTTTACTAAATTATCAAAACCAGTACCTTTTTTTTTTCCCCCCGACATGATCAGTGACCCCATGACGTCATAGCTCACTCACACCCCTACGAGACGTCATCTTTATCCAATTCTTCTTCGTTGCAAAGCCGTCATCATTATAGTTGTCTGCCGTTGCCATGGCGTCATCAACATTAGTCTATCATGCCCTGACGTCATCATTAACGGGTTTTACCCCTCGATGCCGCCATGACATCACAGCTTTGATGGCGCAATAGAGGTCAGGGAGGATGATGGCGGAGGACAGGAGGGTGAGGATGGCGATGCCCAGATAGCCAGCCACGTGAGCGGAGGTCCTGTGATCCTGAGCGCTGGTCTTCTTCCTCACGGTGGAGGACAGGTTGGAGGTTTGCACCGTCAGCTCGGACTTGATCTGCTGGGCTTTCTCTAAGGCCTGGGAGTTGAGTGAGAGAGAGAGACATTCATATCTCATATCATTTTTTTTTTTTATCAAAGAAACCACAAACACCACTAGCTGTGTAAAATAAAAGTAAAAGATTGTGCTGGTTTACTTTTTGTTCCAAGGGGGAACAGACAGTGTATGAGCAAGTACATAGAGAGATCTCTTTCGAATTATGGAATTCTCGTCAGTATTTATATCTGCTAACAAACACTATCTTGTGGATCAACCCCAACAGGAAGACATTTCTGATAAAAGAATGGTGTCTTCTCTGTACTAGGCCGAAAAGTCCACAATTTAAGCAAACCAGCACAAGGTGAAAAGAAAAATGAAGAACATTTTGGGTAAAATAGATAAGTTATTAAAATACGGAAATAGCGATTTGAAAAATTTAATACATGTGGGTAGAAAGAGCCAACCACTGAGGTGATCCTCTAATTAAAGGGATGCAAGTAAACCTTGTAGTGTAGCTACTCCCTGAACCCAACATGTAAAGAACTGGAAGGTCAGTGCATAGAGAGCTGGCAGTGGATCCAATATTGGATGCCTGTGGCACATACACCGAAGTGGAATATAATTATGAGTAAATTATACCACAAAACACTACCTTGTGCTGGTTTGCTTAAATTGTGGACTTTTCGGCCTAGTACAGAGAAGACACCATTCTTTTATCAGAAATGTCTTCCTCGGAGAGAGAGACAGTATGAATGATTTAGTGTGTCAGGCATTACTGTCCATTCACTTATGGACTTATAGTGTATTATATCATTGTCAAAGAAAGACCTTGTTTTTTTAGGGTGGTCTGACTGGAGTTACGTACCTTTACAACTTTCAGTGCTTTTTCTTCCTTTAATTATTAATGATAATAATAATAACGACAATTTATATAGTGCTTATTCTCCTTATTGGGCTCTAAACGCTTCACAAAGAAGCTAAAAAACGAAATCACGATAACTACATTTACGTCACCCGCCCCCCCCCCCCCCCCCCCCCCCCCCTTCAAACTCAACTAGAATCCAAACTAATACAAATAGCTTTTTCCACGCAAAAGGCATTTTATGGCATCCCCCCCCCCCCCCTTTATTTGATTGATGATGGATTGATTAATTGGTTGATGGATTGATTGATGGAAGGATTGACTGATTGATGATAGATTGATTGGTTGGATGGATGACTGATTTGATTGATGGATGGATGATTGATGAATGATTGACAGATTGATTGGTTGATGGATGGATTGATTGATGGTGGATTGATTAATTGGTTGATGGATTGACTGATGGAAGGATTGACTGATTAATGATAGATTGATTGGTTGATGGATGGATTGATGATGGACTGATTGATAACAGATTGATTGGTTGATGGATGGATTGATTGATGGTGGATTGATTAATTGGTTGATGGATTGACTGATGGAAGGATTGACTGATTAATGATAGATTGATTGGTTGATGGATGGATTGATGATGGACTGATTGATAACAGATTGATTGGTTGATGGATGGATTGATTGATGGTGGATTGATTAATTGGTTGATGGATTGATTGATGGAAGTATTGACTGAATAATGATAGATCGATTAGTTGATGGATAGATTCATGATGGATTGATTGATAATGGATTGATTGATAATGGATTGTTTAATTGGTTGATGGATTGATGATGGATTTAGTGTATTTATTGTATTATATCATTGTCAAAGAAATATCTTATTTTTGAAGGTGGTCTGACTGGAGTTACCTACTCAGACCTGCTTACTCTACTCTTTTCGAGTTTGGACCTCTACTACTCTTAAAAACTGAAAATAATGCTCTTTAATTCTTGATTGCTACTCATTTTCAGTGAACATTATTTGATGGCTTAATGAATAAGACTACACATTTTGCACCCAAACTACTCATTTCAGCCATCCAAACTACTCAAGACATGTGTAGGGGATAAACAGGTCTGCCTTTACCTTCACAACTTTTCAGTTCTTTGTCTTCACATAGTGTATTATATCTTTATCATGATTGGTGTGGCAAAAATAGACCGCACTTCAAATCGAGGCTGCTCTTTAAAATGATGTTTCGTTTTCAATTGTCGCACGCCACAAACGATTGCGAATCCGCGCTTGTTAAAGTATGTTGTTGTTGCTGGTGGTGGCGGCTTACCCTGGCTAAAGGACTCCAGGGATCATCCCAACAGCCGAAGCACTTGAACACTATGGTAGCAATGCATCAGCTAGGGATGAGAACATTACGTGCGTGACCGTTTTTGATTACGGTACCCCGCCACATGGGCAGCAGCCACATTCAGTCTTCTGGGGATTTGGGA
This sequence comes from Phymorhynchus buccinoides, assembly GCA_017654935.2. NCBI lineage: Eukaryota > Metazoa > Mollusca > Gastropoda > Neogastropoda > Raphitomidae > Phymorhynchus > Phymorhynchus buccinoides. Next base: position 43,649,269 of record CM065697.1, read on the forward strand.
GACGGATGATGTTACGCCTGGAGCTTGTCATGGCTAAAGACAACCCCCGCATAACTACGCACAGCATAACAACATTTTGATGTAGCCTTGGTGCTCTAGCCTATGTTGTCAATAGGGCATTTGCCACGAGTGTTCGTTCTCTATACTAGACTACTAATTTGCCCGCACTCGTTCTGCCCGAGTTACGCTGACATTTCTAATTCAACTCTCTAAATTCAACTCAGTGAATTTCAAGGTCGTCCTCACGCGGCAAATGCCCTATTGGTCTGACACAGCCTTACGCCAAGGCGAAGTTTTGAAATATAGCAAGCGCGGATTCGCAATCGTTTGTGGCGTGCGACAATTTTGGACCGACCGACAGACCGACAGGCCGACAGACCGACAAAGTGAGTTATAGGTTTGTGGCTTGTGCCACAAACAAAAACCACAGTATGACTGTAGCCAAGAGGAATACCGTCCATAAGGGTCTCTGACCGATTGGACGCTAATCTCATCACCTCCTGTAGCCAAGAACGGAAGGGAACTAACCATTCCTTTCTTCCGCCTCCACCCCGGGTCTAACCTGAGCACGGGCGACCCTTTCCACGTGAGTAGTATTATTCTTCACACAGCGACACGAACAGGAGGGTGGGGTCCATGAAGAACGAACTGTGCTGGGCGCGAACGATGATGACATTGACGATGACGACGATGTTCCTGATGGTGCTGCCACAGAGGAGGTTTCTGCGAGCGTCGTCGTTGTCGTTGTGACGTCATCGGTACCTTCTGACGTCATGGTGGTTGGATTGTCCTCCGCGGTGGTTTCTGCTCTAGGGGTGCTCGCGGTGTCTTCGGTAGTGGTCTCTGGACATTATCAATCAGTCCGTCAATCAATCCTTCCATCAATCATCATTCAGTCCATTAATCCATCATCAATCAATCCATCATCAATCAATCCATCAACCAATCAATCCATTATCAATCCTTCCATCAATCATCATTCAGTCCATTAATCCATCATCAATCAATCCATCATCAATCAATCCATCAACCAATCAATCCATTATCAATCAATCCATCAACCATCCATCCACCAATCATCAACCAATCAATCAATCTATCATCAATACATCCATGAATCATCAATCTATCCATCAACCAATTTATCAATATATTATCAATCAATCCATCCATCAAGCAATCCATCAAGCAATCCATTAATCAATCATCAATCAATCCATCCATCAACCAATCAATCCATCAATCAATCATCAACCCATCCATCAACCATCAATTAATCCATCAATACACCCATCAACCAATCATCAACCAACCCATTCATCAATCGGTCGATCAAAATCCATCAATTTATCTTCTAGTGCTCTTCCACAAGAACAATCTGTTAAACTCTATCAAACCGCCAATAGGTGTCTTCACTAAATAACAAGGAAATTTGTTGTACAGTGAATATCATATGATTGTATAATACACATTTATACTCCATAACAATGACATTCGTGATACAGAGATAAATTAAAAAACACACATTCTTATCGTATTATTCACATATTATTTTATAATTATTTTATAGGAATAAAATATGATCACGCGCACGCATAGGCCTACATGGACGTACATACACATACTCTCTCTATCTTGGCACTTTAATATGTGGGTGTGTTTTTAATCCACACATCTGTCTGTCTGTCTTTCTTTCTCTGTCTCTCTCTCTCTCTGTCTCTGTCTCTGTGTCTCTGTGTCTCTGTGTCTCTGTCTCTCTCTCTCTCTCCCGAGGCCGTACCATCAAGGGTTTGTGTCGTGACTTCAGTTGTCACTTCCGGTGTAGCTTGAGGTACTGTGGTGACGTCAGCAGTTGTCGTGACGTCATTGGCCGTCGTGACGTCAGTAGTTGTCGCGGCATCGGATTGTCCGAAAGACCTGGGATCTGTTTAAGAGAGAGAGAGAGAGAGAGAGAGAGAGAGAGAGAGAGAGAGAGAGAACTCGGAACTCGGAACTCGGATGTTTATTGTACATTGGCCTTAGGCCACAATACAATGTTTGGAGGAAGGGGAGGCAGGGCATACAAAATACAAGAATGTAAACATCAACCGAACATATATTGCATATTAGTAGATGTATATATCAGGTCACACACACACACACACACGAAATATTAGTTTATAATAATGTTATAATATGACATACTCTTGGATTATAATTATACACCATTTGTAGAACCACAAACTAATTTAACTAGAACTACTTCAGAAATATTCTCTTCCGTCTGTTGACAGCATGATACATACCTGGATAAGTTATGCACATGAAATGAACTGGTTGCTTTAAGTAGAATGTGAGTTGGAAGTCTAGCTGATTCTTGGAGAAACTTCTGTCTAAGGTCATTATAGGCTGGACATTCAAAAAGGAAATGTTGTTCATTTTCAATTTTAGTTCTGCAGAATGGACAAGACTTTGTGTGTTCTAATGTACTGTAACGATGTAGATTGTTATTTAAAGGAAGAACATTGAATCTTACTTGTGAAATTGCAACACGAAAAGTATACATTTCCATATCTATTACATATTTTTCTTTTTCGAATATTGTCTTAAATGTTCTGTAAGATGTGTATCGATCTCGATCTCTAATGGTTCCAGACCACTCTTGTATGAACATATCAATTAACCTTTGCCTGAATATACATAAAAATGCTTTAACATTTCCAACATTTTGTTGCAACCAAACAATATTGAAACCACTAAAACACAAGAATTCTCTAATTTTTGAAACCCAACATTCTTTACCAGATGAATCCATTTCCAATAACATTTTATAAGCTTTATGGGGTATCATTTTGCTATCCATTTTTAATAACTTAAACCAATACCTTACAGCGGCCACATATGAATTTACATACAATGGATATCTGGCAAGATCTCCGTACACCATTTTATTTGGTGTTCTTCCAGGAACACCCAAAAAACGCTTACATGCAATCATATGAATTATTTATAAATGTTCCAATTTGTTCAACCCCCAAATCTCAGAAGAATACAACAATATTGGTTGAATTTTGGAGTCAAAGATTTTGAAAAAAAGTAGATGCTGTCAATTCCTTACACTTTTGAAAAACTTTACAAAGTTGAAAAACTGCTTTCTTCCCTTTAGTTGCTAAATGTGATGTACCTTTCTTGACACTGTTCATTGTAGTAAAGTTGAGAGAGAGAGAGAGAGAGAGAGAGAGAGAGAGAGAGAGAGAGAGAGAGAGAGAGAGAGAGAGAGAGAGAGAGAGAGAGAGAGAGAGATTTAAGGTGTGCATACAAAAGCGATGGTATTGCCTGCTATAGGATAACTAGGCAGGTTCCTTATCATGCTTACGATTATACATCAGGTGGTAACAATTCGGTTTCATAAAATTACCTCAAAACAGAATTATTACATTACATTACTTTACGATCATATTTATAAGACTGATGATAAGGACAGATGGGCAAGAACTGTTCACACACACAAAATTCAGACAATATGCTTCAAACACATTTGGGATACTCAGAATTTTCAATACACTAAATATTAAAACGGTTATGTTATGCAATGCAAAAGAAGATTGAAGAGTAATGGGATGGAACCATATTTGGTAAGCAATATAAACATAAAACGTCGAATACTTTTCAGTAGGCTACGTACAGTTTCCCATGATCTTATGATTGAGAAAGGAAGATGCCAAAACTTAGCGAGAGAAGATAGAAAATGCGTATCCTGCAATAAATCAAATTAAATCAACTCAAATCAAATCAAATCATTTATTGTCCTTTTAAAACAGTGCATAAAAGAAAATTTGGCTGCTGTCACCAGACAAACAAACAACAGACAAGTACAGTAAAAAGATGATCATGACACAAACATTATATTACATTAAATTAGTCATTATAAACATCATGTTAATTATATACATTATAAACATTATATTAATTATTAAGACTAAATGATCAAATTAAAATTAAAGCATGACCTCGATACATCACAAGGCACACACACGTGTGTGCGCGCGCTGAGATAGAAGCATAGTCCACAATACTATAAGATAAAATCAATGAATAAATACCATCACAGTAAACAAAGCAACATGAATAAAAAGCAGTAATAAAAGTGTATAAAGAAGATATCACACTATTAAACCATAAGACAATGATGACAACTTGAGTAAAATGGATACACACACACACACACACACACACACACACACACACACACACACACACACACACACACACACACACACACACACACACATCTTAGATACAAAAAAAACCTGTTTGACTAAAAAGTAGCGATCAATACCAATAACATTACAGTAAAAATTCATAGGAACAATGCTGACAAGATAAGTGTAAATATATATAAACATTAAACAAGCACAGAAGAGACGGACAGACACTCTCTCTCTCTCTCTCTGTCTGTGTCTCTCTCTCTCTCTCTCTCTCTCTCTCTCTCTCTCTCTCTCTCTCTCTCTCTCTCTCTCTCTCTCTCTCTCTCTCTCTCTCTCTCTCTCTCTCACACACACACACACACACACACACACACACACACACACACACACACACACACATATACGTGCGCGCACGCAGGCACACACACACATCACACACTTACACACACACACACACACACACACACACACACACACACACACACACACACACACACACACACACACACACGGGGTTGATAAATAGTTCAAGAACATGCAATAAAACAAACATATATATAAAGAACGGAAGTAAAACAATGGAAGGTAAACAAAATTGAATCACAGTTTCCATTGTCCATTGAAAGATTGAAGATGAATATAAATTTTTTAAATGACTGTACAAAATACAATGAATTGACGAACAATCTTTTTATGCAATTAAGAAGTAATTCGGATTATTCAATTAATTAAAATATACGTAATTTAATTTAATTAAGTCCTCCCTCCCCCCTCCCCTCCAATTTTTGTTTATTTAATTCATTTATGATTGCAGTAAATAAAGAGCAAAACAACAGGCCTGCTAAATTAAATAAAAAGATCATGGCTATAAACCTGTTCTCTTCTTTTACAGAGAGTATATGAAGTATTCGTTTTGAGCTTAAATTGTTATTGATTTTTGTTTTGTGCCAAATAAGTAGTAGTAGTAGAATAGGGCTAGAAGTGGGCCTCGCGGCCCTTATGCGCCCTTTCTCGTTTGTGCCATTTTAAGATTGTAGTGCAAACCTAAGCTAAACTAATCTTAATTATTTCAATTTTGTTTACAGAAAAGAATCAATATATATGTTTGACGTCCTCTTGGACTTATAACATATAAAGAAAAGAAGGAATGGATTTTCA
>CM065697.1:43659613-43667174 GCA_017654935.2 Phymorhynchus buccinoides
CATAACTACCAAAACAAAACAAAAACGAATCTGTCAACCAAGCGGTGACGTGCCGAATCACCTTTTCCCATTTCGTCTCAAGGTATGACTAGGAATTATGTCCCTTTTTTCAGTGGAGCTAAGCCGAGAATGTTGACAATTTAATGGTTGAAATTCGCCTTATCCGCAGTGTCGTTTCGCCTTCTTTCTCTCTTTTCCTGTCTCCTTCATTTCAGTTCTTTTTTACGCACTCAATAATTTATCTCCATGTTTGCTTCCCTCCCCCTCTCTCTCTCTCTCTCTCTTCACTCTCTCTCTCTCTCTCTCTCTCTCTCTCTACAACTCTCTCTCTCTCTCTCTCTCTCTCTCTCTCTCTCTCTCTCTCTCTCTCCGTCTCTCTCTCTCTCTCTCGCACACACTAACATCATCAACGGACGTCATGGTCTTCGCCACAATTCTGCCAATTCTCAACACGATTGGTTCAGTAGGTCAGGCTGGAACACGTTTAGGTTTACACAGAGACAGACAGACAGACAGACGGGCAGACAGAGAAGCTCACAGGCTATCGACACCAGTTGCAATGTCACCCCGTGTGGGGGCATGCCCTTCCTGAGGTCCTGTCCGCGGGGAGGAGTTAATGATTAATGTTGCTTTTGGTTGTGCCTTTCTGTTGCATTTCCATGTCGATTGGTTTGTTTTGGAAGCAGCAGCAACAGAGGCAAAGAAAGAAACGCAGAAAGACAAAGACAGAGAGACAAAGACCGAGAAAGACAGAGGGAAAGGGAGAGACAGAGGAAGACATAGACGGAGAGAGAGAGGAAGGAGAGAGAGAGAGAGAGAGAGAGAGAGTAGAGAGAAAGAGAGAGATGAGAGAGACAGAGAGGAGAGACAAAGCAGAGGATATACAGAAGGAAGACAAGACAAGGATAAACAGGGAGACAGACAGAGAGAGAGACAGATAGTCATACAGAGACATGAGACACATAGAGATAGATAGACAAAGACAGAGGGAGAGACAGAGGAAGACAAAGACAGAGGGAGAGACAGAGGAAGACAAAGACAGAGGAATAGACAGAGGGAGAGACAGAGGAAGACAAAGACAGAGGAATAGACAGAGGAAGACAAAGACAGAGGGAGAGACAGAGGAAGACAAAGACAGAGGAATAGACATAGGAGCAAAAAAAAAAAAAAAAAAAAGACCAAAACACAAAAAAAAAAAAATACAAAAGAAAAAAAAACAGAGGGAGAGACAGAGGAAGACAAAGACAGAGGGAGAGACAGAGGAAGACAAAGTCAGAGGGAGAGACAGAGGAAGACAAAGACAGAGGAATAGACAGAGGGAGAGACAGAGGGAGAGACAGACGAAGGCAAAGACAGAGGGAGAGACAGAGGAAGACAAAGTCAGAGGGAGAGACAGAGGAAGACAAAGACAGAGGAATAGACAGAGGAAGACAAAGACAGAGGGAGAGACATAGGAAGACAAAGTGCAAGGAGAGACAGAGGAAGCAAAGACAGAGGGAGAGACAGACAAACAACAAGGACAGGGGAGACAGAGAAAGACAAAGACAGAGGGAAAGACAGAGGGAGAGACAGAGGGATAAACAGAGAAAGACAGAGGGAGAGAGAGACACACAAAGACAGAGGGAGAGACAGAGAAAGACAGACAGAGGGAGAGACAGAGACAGACAGAGGAGAGAGATAGATAGAGACAGACAGAGGGAGAGCAGGAGAAAGAGAGAGGGAGAGACAGAGACAGAAAAAGACAAAGACAGAGGAGGGACAGAAAGACAGAGGGAGAGACAGAGACAGAAAAACACAGACAGACAGACAGACAAAGACAAACAGAGAGAGACGCATACAGAGACAAAGAAAACAAAGGGGGGGAGAGGAGAGAGCGAGAGAGGAGAGAGAGAGAGAGAGAAGAGAGAGAGAGAGAGCGAGAGAGAGAGAGAGGAGAGAGAGCGGAGAGAGATAGAGAGGAGAGAGAGATAGAGAGAGAGAGAGAAATAGAGAGATATAAAGAGAGTAAAGAGAACTTGAAAAAACTTGAAAACTTGAAAACTTGAAACTTTTAACTTTTTTTGCAGGATAAAAGATTTTAGGCTACGGCCTAGTCTTCCAATCTGTCCTTGGTACATATACACAACATAGATACACACATGGCCGAGGCATGGATATTAACACATACAAAAATTGAACATAAAGTAGCCACTTGTACTATACGAACATAGATACAACATGGCAGGGCATAAAATTTACAACATACATAATTGAACATAAAGGATAGCAAAGGGCATTTATTATGATAAAGAACAGGTTGAAATACGAATTTTATAGAATTACGTACGCACAGGTATTTGGTTAATACTTGTGCGGGCATACATGCGTGTAACCTGTACACGCACCCCCCTGCACGTGCGCGCGGCACACGCAATAATACATGCACATGCCGCACAATATATGTCGAAGCACATATTAGTAATAAAAGAACTATCATTTAGACATAAGGCAAACTAATTGCAGCCTATGGTATGAAACCGTAGCAATTAGCAATACAGTGCGGAACAAATGAAACATTGATTTTAGCCATTGTTGGAGAATAGTAAACAACAAGTGATGTGGAATACATACATCGTGTACTTAGCAATATAGCAAGGATCGGGATAATGAAGAGAAAGAAAAAATCATGAGCTTCAATGTACATATGTCTCTACGGAGACTCGTTTTGAAGGTTGAGAAGAGGAGCATAATCTAATGTCTGTACTGAAGGGATATCCATATGAAAGACCCGAGAAGAGTAAACTGAGTTGAATTTATCTAATTCTTGTGTTGTAGAATATAGTTACTGACCCTAGCGATGTGGAAAGGCTTGTGTATAGATTTTTCAGGTTTTGTGGAGCTAAGTCGTGTAGTGTACGTGTGTACATGAGAATATACTTTATTATAGCTAGCTTGATTGCAGTGGGAAGTATGTTTAAAACTGGGCCTTGTTTTTTCTGCTGTAAAAAAATGAGTTCAGGATCAGGAAGGATTATTTTAGCTCCCCTTTTGTTCATAGAATTGAGCTTAATAGGTGACAATTGCACAAGAGTCCCAGACATACAGATGCGTAATTAATGTGGAGAGACAGTGGCATGAAAACATCGCGTGCGTGCGTCTTACTATGAAGGGTGTAAGGGTTTTTTAGTGAATAGCTTGCGAGCAAGTTTTATGTGTCACCTTTTCAATATGGGGTTGCATTTTAGTTCGTCAGTCTTTATCACTCCTAGGACTCGGTGCTCGCGTACTTTGTCTATGTCATTGTCATTAATATGAACATTTAACCTTAGAGGTTCTATTTGATGTTTTTAAGTCTTGAGGTAATTAAACATGCTTTTGGTTTTTTAGGATTGAGGACCATAAGGTTTTGGGGTAAACACACCAATCATAAACATCATGCAAAGCTGACGGAGAGAGTGGTTTGAATCGAAGACAGATTTGATGCACTAGAATGAGAGAGGTGTCATCAGCAAAAATATCACACGGACACAGTCAGCTGATATTGATAAAGGTAATCATTAATGATAGGCAGAATAGAAAAGGCCCTCAAGACTGTCCTTGGGTACACCAGCCGAAAATATATGAGCTCAGTGCACTATTGTGCCCATTACTAAAAACACACTGTGTTCTATATATTAAGACTAATATGCAAAGAAAGAGATCTTGTTTTCGTCTCGTAAATTATAGCGCCAGTTTTTTTAAGTCAATATTTCATGATTCACAAATCAAACGCTTTCCTTAAAGGCTAGGATACAGAGCCTGTCATTTTGCCATGGTTGATTGCTGAACAGCAATGTTCACATAGGGGACTAGGCAGGTTGAGCCATGATTGTGATGTCGAAAGCCATATGTAAGGGGTGCAAACAAAATTATTATCTTCTAAAAATATTGCATTAGAAAAATGTTTATGACTATGTTTTTCTACAGTGGTTTAGACAAACTGAAAGAAGAGAGATTGGCCTAAATTCAAAGTCAGAAATACATCTTTCTTTAAGGCAATGGTATACCTTTTGCTGATTTAAAGATCATGGACCAATGTTCTGGTCTAGATATGCGTTGTATATGAAGGTAAGAGGTATTATGTAGGGAAGTGAAAGTTTTAAGAGATAACTACTTATGTTATCAGGTCCCATTGATTTAGTATTTTTTTAGATTTGAAATAAGAGAGCCAGCTTCGTGAACAGCTAGTGAAGGTATTTTTAAATGAACTGCCAGGTTTAGCGTTAGTATTACAGAATGTTTGAAAAGAAGGTGGTGGTGTATAGACTTTTGCAGGTTGTGGTGCATCGGTTGGACTTACAGACTCTGCTAAATTTATAAAGTAGTTATTGAATGCATCTGGCAACCAGTTAAAGTTATTACTCTGCTGGCGATTAGACTTATGTGTTATATTGTTTATGGCTCGCCATAAAGTAGATGTGTTCTTATTTGCAGATACCATTTTGTTGAAGTGTTGTTTCCTGGAGTCACGAGTGAGATCATTGACTTTGTTTCTTAGTTTTTTTAAATTCTGATTCAGCGTTTTTACTCGCTCCAGTCGCTTTTCTGCTTTGACGTCATCGGGTAGTGAATCAATGTTTTCTTTCTTCAGTTATTTGTATTTGTATTTCAGTTGATTTCGTTTTTTTCCTTGCTTCGGCTATTTGGGGAATTAGCTATCAAGGAAGAGTAAAACTTTTTACTCTTTTGCTTCTAAGAGGTGCGTGTTTCTCTATTACTGATATGAATGTAGAATAAAATACATCTAGAGCTTGAATAGGGCATGAAAAGTGAAATACATTATCAAAGTGTGCCATGCTTAAATCATAGAAAAACGCAGGTTTATCGAAGTGTTTAAAGGATCTGTAGTGAATAGTTGTGTGTCCTTTGGTTTGAGTCTTAGGATGTTTGTTCATCCATGTGCATGTAACAGGGTAGTGGTCACTGGTACATATGGTATCTATAACATTAACATCAGTGACTAAGGAAGTGTTGTTGGTGTATACGTGGTCAATTAGTGTTGCTGAAGTGGGAGTAACTCTGGTAGCCATAGAGACAACGTTGCTGGAGGCCAAATAAGGTAGTAGTTGATCGCCATGAAGTTTGACGTCTTAAATAAGTCATAATTGAAATCACCCAATAACAGTATATTACTATTGTTTACTTTGACATTATCCATCATATACACAAAGTCATCCAGCCAATCATATGTAGAAGCAGGGTTTCTGTATACGCAACCGAGTAATAAGGGTGATGATTTAGAATATCTTACTTATATCCAAATGCATTCTATATCTGTGGTTTCTAAGTCCAATCTCATTTGTGCAAAGGGATAAATACTGTTATGAATGTAGACAGCAAGGCCAGTTTCGCCTGTTTTAGAGGCGTCATGGCGGATAATGTTGTAGTTGGGGATTGTGAGTATATTGTCTGGTATATAGGTATTAAGGCGAGTCTCGCTGAGCCCTAAAATGTGTATAGGTGGGGTATCATTCAGAAGCATACATATGTCTGGTAACTTATTATACAAATGATACACGTTGACATGGGCAATACGAGTTCCATTAGTTTTATCATACATTGTCAAAGAATACGATAATATTATAGAAACAATAATAATAATAAAAAAATGAAATAAAAAATACAAAGATAATCTGTATTAGGACACAAAACAAGAATTATCTGCATAAAAGTGAGGATTACAAAAGAAAGAAAACCCCCACCAGAATACAGGATTACCCCGGAATCAAGACAACGAAGAGAAGGAATATAAGAATGCAAGACTGTCCGTAATTAGACAAGTGTATAGTAGGCCTGGTCCTGCACACACCACACGTTTACACTAGGCCTGTCCTTACGACAGTCTGAAGGCTTTATTATAAGATTAGAACCAGAAGCGGGAAGGGAAGCGTCACTCAAGAGTTCAAATCAAAGCGCCAAGTACGGCTACTTTAGACAGACACACCACACTCTCTAAGTCTTCGGTACACCTAACGCACACACACTAGGCTAAGACTGCGCAGGAAAGTTCAGTCGCCACAGCGCGCAGAAGAAACGCACAATAAAAGTGAACATCATAGTAACGGTAGTATAAGGGTTGCTGGGGGGTGAGTAGATGAGTCCAATAGCTGAGGGTAGATTGTTTATTTCCACTTTCTTCACTCGGATCAAACACTCGTTTCACTGTCTGCAGTCGAGGAAGGCAATCTGCATCGAAACTGAATAGCGTCCACAAAGTGTATCCCCAAAATGACTAGACACGTTGCCAAGCGTTATTATTTTGAGGAGATCATTAATTCACTATACTGGTCGACTCTCCACACTACGCTAGATTCGCTGAACAGATGTAAGGGGGGGGGGTGGGGGGGGGGGGGGGGGGGGGGGGGGTTGGTGAGGGGGGGGGGGGGGGGGGGGGGGGGGGGGGGGTGGGGGGGGGGGGGGGGGGGGTGGGGGGGGGGGGGGGGAGGGGGGGGGGGGGGGGGGGGGGGGGGGGGGGGGGGGGGGTGGGGGGGGGGGGGGGGGGGGGGGGGGGGGGGGGGGGGGGTGGTGGGTGGGGGGGGGGGGGGGGGGGGGGGGGGGGGGGGGGGGGGGGGGGGAGGGGGGGGGGGGGGAAGAGAAATAAAGGGGCAGGGCGTGTTAGCGCAACCTAAGCCAATTTCACACTTAGGTCCACTACTGTTTCTTTTTCTAGTTTCTTCCGGACTGAGGAGAGCCAATGAGAGCGTCACCCCAACACACGGTGAAGGAAAAGCTCACTCACAAAACGAACACACTGGAATGAATAGCGTCACTGCTCCAATCACACGGGGAAAGAAAAGCGTTCACTCCTCCCACACACGGTAAGAATAGCGTCCAAGCTCAACAACACAACGGGGAAGAAATGTCACTTCCCAACCACGGGGAAGGAAAGCGTCACTCACAACACACGGGGAAGGAAAGCGGTCACTAAAACTCAAAAAACACCAGGCCCGGGGAAGAAAAGGCGTCACTCACAACACAACTGTGAATGAAAAAAAAGAGGAAAAGCGTCACTCACAACAAACACTGGTAAATAAAAGCGTCACTTCCAACACAGACGGGAAAAAGAAGCGTCACTCACACACCGGTGAAGGAAATAGCGGTCGCAACAGCGCGTTCAAGAAAAAGAAGGGGGAAAAAAAAAAAAAAAAATAAGTAAACTGACTAATGTCAAGCAAAGTAGAGAAAAATTTAAAAAACAAACAAACAAAAAACCCAATCACATACCCGACACTATTATCACATAAATGGAAGGCTTTTGAACACTAGTAATCAGATAGCACCCATTAGTGTCCACCGCGACGAAGCAATACATACTTATATAAACTTGGCACGGCACTACCACATGTTCATATACACATACTAACACCACTCTTCTGCAACACACCCCACATTCATACACCGCACAACAGGCAAGCCCCTAGGCATGCATACACAGTACACACTTCACACACACACACACCCACACGCACACACACACTCTCTCTCTCTCTCTCTCTCTCGATCGTCATCTCTTCGGTCTCTCTCTCATCTCTCTCTCTCTCTC
>CM065697.1:43667674-43675174 GCA_017654935.2 Phymorhynchus buccinoides
GCCTTGTGTAAGCTGAGGAGCGCAGTTTATTTTTAAGTGTGTTGTGCTCGTTTGCATTTTGTGGATGGTGTGTTTGCTATATGGATTTTCAAATTAAAAAAATTCTGTTTGAAAACCAACGGGGTTTTAACCTATGATGGTTATCAATATAACTCTCTCGTCCCATGATGTTATTTACAATATAAACTCTTCGAGATTATCATAGTGTCATTGGTTTCTCTCGTCCCATGACGTCATAGACAGGACTCTCTCCTCTCTCTCTCTCTCTCATGTCTCTCTCTTGTCTCTCTCACTTTCCTTCTCTCTCTCTCTCTCTCTCACTCTGTATTTTGTTTTCTCCTCTCTCTATCTTTCTCTCTCAATACTCGTTTTTTCAATACCTTTGCCAATATATTTACCGTTGTAAAATAAAATAAAGGGTTCAATATCATGATCTCTCTCTCTATCTCTCTCTCCCACCCCCCTCTTTTACTTCTCTCTCTCTCTCCATCCATCTCTTCTTCTCTCTCTCTCTCTCTCTCTCGCTCTGTGTCTGTCTCTCTCTCGTCTCTCTCTCTCTTCTACCTTGTGTCATGTCTTTCTTTGTGTATGTGTGTGTTATCTGTTCTGTCTCTCTGTCTATCTATCTATCTCTCTCTCTCTCTCTCTCTCTCTCTCTCGTAACCTTTAAGTCATCATGAACCGTTCCCCCTCGTTTACTAAATTATCAAAACCAGTACCTTTTTTTTTTCCCCCCGACATGATCAGTGACCCCATGACGTCATAGCTCACTCACACCCCTACGAGACGTCATCTTTATCCAATTCTTCTTCGTTGCAAAGCCGTCATCATTATAGTTGTCTGCCGTTGCCATGGCGTCATCAACATTAGTCTATCATGCCCTGACGTCATCATTAACGGGTTTTACCCCTCGATGCCGCCATGACATCACAGCTTTGATGGCGCAATAGAGGTCAGGGAGGATGATGGCGGAGGACAGGAGGGTGAGGATGGCGATGCCCAGATAGCCAGCCACGTGAGCGGAGGTCCTGTGATCCTGAGCGCTGGTCTTCTTCCTCACGGTGGAGGACAGGTTGGAGGTTTGCACCGTCAGCTCGGACTTGATCTGCTGGGCTTTCTCTAAGGCCTGGGAGTTGAGTGAGAGAGATTCATATCTCATATCATTTTTTTTTTTTTTTATCAAAGAAACCACAAACACCACTAACTGTGTAAAATAAAAGTAAAAGATTGTGTGCTGGTTTATTTTTTGTCCCAATGGGGATACAGATAGTGTATGAGCATGGTACATAGAGAGATCTCTTTCGAATTTATGGAATTCTCGTCAGTATGTATATCTGCTAACAAACACTATCTTGTGGATCAACCCCAAACAGGAAGACATTTCATTTTCTGATAAAAGAATGGTGTCTTCTCTGTACTAGGCCGAAAAGAAAAGTCCACAATTTAAGCAAACCAGCACAAGGTGAAAAGAAAAATGAAGAACATTTTGGGTAAAATAGATAAGTTATTAAAATGCGGAAATAGCGATTTGAAAAATTTAATACATGTGGGTAGAAAGAGCCGACCACTGAGGTGATCCTCTAATTAAAGGGATGCAAGTAAACCTTGTAGTGTAGCTACTCCCTGAATCCAACATGTAAAGAACTGGAAAGTCAGTGCATAGAAGAGTGAGTGGCAGTGGATCCAATATTGGATGCCTGTGGCACATACACCGAAGTGGAATATAATTATGAGTAAATTATACCACAAAACACACTACCTTGTGCTGGTTTGCTTAAATTGTGGACTTTTCGGCCTAGTACAGAGAAGACACCATTCTTTTTATCAGAAATGTTCTTCCTTCGGAGAGAGAGACAGTATGAATGATTTAGTTGTGTCAGGCTGATTACTGTCCATTCACTTACTATGGGATTGGGACTTATAGTGTATTATATTCATTGTCAAAGAAAGACCTGTTGTTTTTTTTAGGGTGGTCTGGACTGGAGTTACGTACCTTTACAACTTTCAGTGCTTTTTCTTCCTTTAATTATTTGGCCTTTTAATCCCATTAACAGATAATAATAATTCCAATAATGACGACAATTTATATAGTGCTTATTCTCCTTATTGGGCTCTAAACGCTTCACAAAAGAAAGCTAAAAAACGAAATCACGATAACTACATTTACGTCACCCCCCCCCCCCCCCCCACCCCCTTCAAAACCTCACACTAGAAATCCCCAAAACCAATTACAAAATAGCTTTTCCAAACGAAAAAAAAAGGGGCATTTTATTGGCATTCTCTCCCCACCCCCCCCCCCCCCCCCCCCCCCCCCCCCCCCCCCCCCCCTTCAAACTCAACTAGAATCCAAACTAATACAAATAGCTTTTTCCACGCAAAAAGGCATTTTATGGCCATCCCCCCCCCCCCCCCCCCTTTATTGATTGATGATGGATTGATTAATTGGTTGATGGATATGATTGATGGGAAGGATGACCCGATTGATGATAGATTGATTGGTTGATGGATGGATTGATGAGGGACTGATTGATAACAGCTTGATTGGTTGATGGATGGATTGATTGATGGTGGATTGATTCATTGGTTGATGGATTGACTGATGGAAGGATTGACTGATTAATGATAGATTGATTGGTTGATGGATGGATTGATGATGGACTGATTGATAACAGATTGATTGGTTGATGGATGGATTGATTGATGGTGGATTGATTAATTGGTTGATGGATTGACTGATGGAAGGATTGACTGATTAATGATAGATTGATTGGTTGATGGATGGATTGATGATGGACTGATTGATAACAGATTGATTGGTTGATGGATGGATTGATTGATGGTGGATTGATTAATTGGTTGATGGATTGACTGATGGAAGGATTGACTGATTAATGATAGATTGATTGGTTGATGGATGGATTGATGATGGACTGATTGATAACAGATTGATTGGTTGATGGATGGATTGATTGATTGATGGATTGATTAATTGGTTGATGGATTGATTGATGGAAGTATTGACTGAATAATGATAGATCGATTAGTTGATGGATAGATTCATGATGGATTGATTGATAATGGATTGATTGATAATGGATTGTTTAATTGGTTGATGGATTGATGATGGATTTAGTGTATTTATTGTATTATATCATTGTCAAAGAAATATCTTATTTTTGAAGGTGGTCTGACTGGAGTTACCTACTCAGACCTGCTTACTCTACTCTTTTCGAGTTTGGACCTCTACTACTCTTAAAAACTGAAAATAATGCTCTTTAATTCTTGATTACTACTCATTTTCAGTGAACATTATTTGATGGTTTAATGAATAAAACTACACATTTTGCACCAAAACTACTCATTTCAGCCATCCAGACTACTCAAGACATGTGTAGGGGATAAACAGGTCTGCCTTTACCTTCACAACTTTTCAGTTCTTTGTCTTCACATAGTGTATTATATCTTTATCATGATTGGTGTGGCAAAAATAGACCGCACTTCAAATCGAGGCTGCTCTTTAAAATGATGTTTCGTTTTCAATTGTCGCACGCCACAAACGATTGCGAATCCGCGCTTGTTAAAGTATGTTGTTGTTGCTGGTGGTGGCGGCTTACCCTGGCTAAAAGGACTCCAGGGATCATCCCAACAGCCGAAGCACTTGAACACTATGGTAGCAATGCATCAGCTAGGGATGAGAACATTACGTGCGTGACCGTTTTTGATTACGGTACCCGCCACATGGGCAGCAGCCACATTCAGTCTTCGGGGGATTTGGGAGACGGATGATGTTACGCTAGGAGCTTGTCATGGCTAAAGACAACCCCCGCATAACTATGCACAGCATAACAACATTTTGATGTAGCCTTGGTGTTCTAGCCTATGTTGTCAATAGGGCATTTGCCACGAGTGTTCGTTCTCTATACTAGACTACTAATTTGCCCGCACTCGTTCTGCCCGAGTTACGCTGACATTTCTAATTCAACTCTCTAAATTCAACTCAGTGAATTTCAAGGTCGTCCTCACGCGGCAAATGCCCTATTGGTCTGACACAGCCTTACGCCAAGGCGAAGTTTTGAAATATAACAAGCGCGGATTCGCAATCGTTTGTGGCGTGCGACAATTTTGGACCGACCGACAGACCGACAGGCCCGACAGACCGACAAAGTGAGTTATAGGTTTGTGGCTTGTGCCACAAACAAAAAAACCACAGTATGACTGTAGCCAAGAGGAATACCGTCCATAAGGGTCTCTGACCGATTGGACGCTAATCTCATCACCTCCTGTAGCCAAGAACGGAAGGGAACTAACCATTCCTTTCTTCCGCCTCCACCCCGGGTCTAACCTGAGCACGGGCGACGCTTTCCACGTGAGTAGTATTATTCTTCACACAGCGACACGAACAGGAGGGTGGGGTCCATGAAGAACGAACTGTGCTGGGCGCGAACGATGATGACATTGACGATGACGACGATGTTCCTGATGGTGCTGCCACAGAGGAGGTTTCTGCGAGCGTCGTCGTTGTCGTTGTGACGTCATCGGTACCTTCTGACGTCATGGTGGTTGGATTGTCCTCCGCGGTGGTTTCTGCTCTAGGGGTGCTCGCGGTGTCTTCGGTAGTGGTCTCTGGACATTATCAATCAGTCCGTCAATCAATCCTTCCATCAATCATCATTCAGTCCATTAATCCATCATCAATCAATCCATCATCAATCAATCCATCAACCAATCAATCCATTATCAATCCTTCCATCAATCATCATTCAGTCCATTAATCCATCATCAATCAATCCATCATCAATCAATCCATCAACCAATCAATCCATTATCAATCAATCCATCAACCATCCATCCACCAATCATCAACCAATCAATCAATCTATCATCAATACATCCATGAATCATCAATCTATCCATCAACCAATTTATCAATATATTATCAATCAATCCATCCATCAAGCAATCCATCAAGCAATCCATTAATCAATCATCAATCAATCAATCCATCAACCAATCAATCCATCAATCAATCATCAACCCATCCATCAACCATCAATTAATCCATCAATACACCCATCAACCAATCATCAACCAACCCATTCATCAATCGGTCGATCAAAATCCATCAATTTATCTTCTAGTGCTCTTCCACAAGAACAATCTGTTAAACTCTATCAAACCGCCAATAGGTGTCTTCACTAAATAACAAGGAAATTTGTTGTACAGTGAATATCATATGATTGTATAATACACATTTATACTCCATAACAATGACATTCGTGATACAGAGATAAATTAAAAAACACACATTCTTATCGTATTATTCACATATTATTTTATAATTATTTTATAGGAATAAAATATGATCACGCGCACGCATAGGCCTACATGGACGTACATACACATACTCTCTCTATCTTGGAACTTTAATATGTGGGTGTGTTTTTAATCCACACATCTGTCTGTCTGTCTTTCTTTCTCTGTCTCTCTCTGTCTCTGTCTCTGTGTCTCTGTGTCTCTGTCTCTCTCTCTCTCTCTCTCTCTCCCAAGGCCGTACCATCAAGGGTTTGTGTCGTGACTTCAGTTGTCACTTCCGGTGTAGTTTGAGGCATTGTGGTGACGTCAGCAGTTGTCGTGACGTCATTGGCCGTCGTGACGTCAGCAGTTGTCGCGGCATTGGATTGTCCGAAAGACCTGGGATCTGTTTGAGAGAGAGAGAGAGAGAGAGAGAGAGAGAGAGAGAGAGAGAGAGAGAGAGAGAGAGAGAGAGATTTTAAGGTGTGCATACAAAAGCGATGGTATTGCCTGCTACAGGATAACTAGGCAGGCTCCTTATCATGCTTACGATTATACATCAGGTGGTAACATTTCGGTTTCATAAATTTAACTGAAAACAGAATTCTTACATTAAATTACTTTACGATCATATTCATAAGACTGATGATAAGGACAGATGGGCAAGAACTGTTCACACACACAAAATTCAGACAATAGGCTTCAAACACATTTGGGATACTCAGAATTTTCAATACACTAAATATGAAAACGGTTATGTTATGCAATGCAAAAGAAGATTGAAGATTTATGGGATGGAACCATATTTGGTAAGCTATATAAACATAAAACGTCGAATTCTTTTCAGTAGGCTACGTACAGTTTCCCATGATCTTATGATTGAGAAAGGAAGATGCCAAAACTTAGCGAGAGAAGATAGAAAATGCGTATCCTGCAATAAATCAAATCAAATCAAATCAAATCAAATCATTTATTGTCCTTTTAAAACAAGTGCATAAAAGGAAATTTGGCTGCTGTCACCAGACAAACAAACAACAGACAAGTACAGTAAAAAGATGATCATGACACAAACATTATATTACATTAAATTAGTCATTATAAACATCATGTTAATTATATACATTATAAACATTATATTAATTATTAAGACTAAATGATCAAACTCAAATTAAAGCATGACCTCGATACATCACAAGGCACACACACGTGTGTGCGCGCGCTGAGATAGAAGCATAGTCCACAATACTATAAGATAAAATAAATGAATAAATACCATCACAGTAAACAAAGCAACATGAATAAAAAGCAGTAATAAAAGTGTATAAAGAAGATATCACACTATTAAACCATAAGACAATGATGACAACATGAGTAAAATGGATACACACACACACACACACACACACACCACACACACACACACACACACACACACACACACACACACACATCTTAGATACAAAAAAAACCTGTTTGACTAAAAAGTAGCGATCAATACCAATAACATTACAGTAAAAATTCATAGGAACAATGCTGACAAGATAAGTGTAAATATATATAAACATTAAACAAGCACAGAAGAGACGGACAGACACTCTCTCTCTCTCTCTCTGTCTGTCTGTCTCTCTCTTCTCTCTCTCTCTCTCTCTCTCTCTCTCTCTCTCTCTCTCTCTCTCTCTCTCTCTCTCTCTCTCTCTCTCTCTCTCTCTCACACACACACACACACACACACACACACACACACATATATATACGTGCGCGCACGCAGGCACACACACGCATCACACACTTACACACACACACACACACACACACACACACACACACACACACACACACACACACACACACACACACACACACACACACACACGGGGTTGATAAATAGTTCAAGAACATGCAATAAAACAAACATATATATAAAGAACGGAAGTAAAACAATGGAAGGTAAACAAAATTGAATCACAGTTTCCATTGTCCATTGAAAGATTGAAGATGAATATCATTTTTTTAAATGACTGTACAAAATACAATGAATTGACGAACAATCTTTTTATGCAATTAAGAAGTAATTCGGATTATTCAATTAATTAAAATATACGTAATTTAATTTAATTAAGTCCTCCCTCCCCCCTCCCCTCCAATTTTTGTTTATTTAATTCATTTATGATTGCAGTAAATAAAGAGCAAAACAACAGGCCTGCTAAA
>CM065697.1:43680174-43685174 GCA_017654935.2 Phymorhynchus buccinoides
CGTCTCAAGGTATGACTAGGAATTATGTCCCTTTTTTCAGTGGAGCTAAGCCGAGAATGTTGACAATTTAATGGTTTGAAATTCGCCTTATCCGCAGTGTCGTTTCGCCTTCTTTCTCTCTTTTCCTGTCTCCTTCATTTCAGTTCTTTTTTACGCACTCAATAATTTATCTCCATGTTTGCTTCCCTCCCCCCTCTCTCTCTCTCTCTCTCTCTCTCTCTCTCTCTCTCTCTCTCTCTCTCTCTCTCTCTCTCTCTCTCTCTCTCTCTCTCTCTCTCTCTCTCTCTCTCGCACACACTAACATCATCAACGGACGTCATGGTCTTCGCCACAATTCTGCCAATTCTCAACACGATTGGTTCAGTAGGTCAGGCTGGAACACGTTTAGGTTTACACAGAGACAGACAGACAGACAGACGGGCAGACAGAGAAGCTCACAGGCTATCGCACCAGTTGCAATGTCACCCCGTGTGGGGGCATGCCCTTCCTGAGGTCCTGTCCGCGGGGAGGAGTTAATGATTAATGTTGCTTTTGGTTGTGCCTTTCTGTTGCATTTCCATGTCGATTGGTTTGTTTTGGAAGCAGCAGCAACAGAGGCAAAGAAAGAAACGCAGAAAGACAAAGACAGAGAGACAAAGACCGAGAAAGACAGAGGGAAAGGGAGAGACAGAGGAAGACAGAGACGGAGAGAGAGAGAGAAGGAGAGAGAGAGAGAGAGAGAGAGAGAGAGAGAGAGAGAGAGAGAGAGAGAGAGAGAGAGAGAGAGAAGACAAAGACAGAGGGATAGACAGAGGAAGACAAAGACAGAGGGAGAGACAGACAGAGAAGACAAAGACAGAGGGAGAGACAGAGGAAGACAAAGACAGAGGGAGAGACAGAGGAAGACAAAGACAGAGGGAGAGACAGACGAAGGCAAAGACAGAGGGAGAGACAGAGGAAGACAAAGACAGAGGAATAGACAGAGGGAGAGACAGAGGAAGACAAAGACAGAGGAATAGACAGAGGAAGACAAAGACAGAGGGAGAGACAGAGGAAGACAAAGACAGAGGAATAGACAGAGGAAGACAAAGACAGAGGGAGAGACAGAGGAAGACAAAGACAGAGGAATAGACAGAGGAAGACAAAGACAGAGGGAGAGACAGAGGAAGACAAAGACAGAGGAATAGACAGAGGAAGACAAAGACAGAGGGAGAGACAGAGGAAGACAAAGACAGAGGGAGAGACAGAGGAAGACAAAGTCAGAGGGAGAGACAGAGGAAGACAAAGACAGAGGGAGAGACAGAGGAAGACAAAGACAGAGGAATAGACAGAGGAAGACAAAGTCAGAGGGAGAGACAGAGGAAGACAAAGACAGAGGGAGAGACAGACAAACACAAAGGACAGAGGGAGAGACAGAGAAAGACAAAGACAGAGGGAAAGACAGAGGGAGAGACAGAGGGATAAACAGAGAAAGACAGAGGGAGAGAGAGACAGACAAAGACAGAAGGAGAGACAGAGAAAGACAGACAGAGGGAGAGACAGAGACAGACAGAGGGAGAGAGAGAGACAGAGATGAGAGACAGACAGAGAGAGAGAGAGAGAGAGACAGAGGGAGAGACAGAGACAGAAAAAGACAAAGACAGAGGAGAAACAGAGAAAGACAAAGACAGAGGGAGAGACAGACATGGAGAGAGACAAAGAAAGAGAGAGAGGGGGAGAGAGAGAGAGAGAGAGAGAGAGAGAGAGAGAGAGAGAGAGAGAGAGAGAGAGAGAGAGAGAGAGAGAGAGAGAGAGAGAGAGAGAGAGAGAGAGAGAGAGAGAGAGAGAGAGAGAGAGAGAGAGAGAGAGAGAGAGAAGAGAAAGAGAAAAGACTTGAAAAACTTGAAAACTTGAAAACTTGAACTTTATTTTGCAAGGATAAAGATTTTAGGCTACGCCTAGTCTTCCAATCTGTCCTTGGTACATATACGAACATAGAATACAAACATGGCAAGGCATGATATTACACATACAGATTTGAACATAAAGGTAGCACCTTTGTACATATACGAACATAGAATACAAACATGGCAAGGCATAAAATTACACATACATAATTGAACATAAAGGTAGCAAAGCAGGTATTATGATAAAGACAGGTTGAAATACGAATTTATAGAATTACGTACGCACAGGTATAATTGTTAATACTTGTGCGGGCATACATGCGTGTAACCATACACGCACACACCTGCACGTGCGCGCGGCACACGCAAGAATACATGCACATACGCACAGATATATGTTGAAGCACGTATAAAAGAACTATACATTTTAGAACAGGGCAAACTAATGCAGCCTATGGTATGAAACCGGTAGCAATTAGCAATAAAGTGCGGACAATTTAAACATTGATTTTAGCACATTGTTGGAGAATAGTAAACAAACAGAGTGATGTGAATACATGACATCGTAATTAGCAATATAGCGTATCGGGATATATGAAGAAAAAAAAAAAGAAAAAAAAATCATGGAGGGTCGAATGTAAGTGTCTCTCGGAGACTCGTTTTGAAGGTTGAGATAGAGGAGCATAATCTAATGTCGGACTGAAGGGAATTCCATATGAAGGAACCCGAGAAAGTAAAACTTGACTTGAATTTATCTATTCTTGTGTGTGGTAGAATATAGTTACTTGAACCATAGCGATGTGAGGCTTGTGTAAGTAGATTTTTCAGGTATTGTGGAGCTAAGTCATAGTGTACTTTGTACATGAGAATGGCTTTATTATAGCTAAGCTGTGATTGCAGTGGAAGTATGTTTAACTGGGCTTGTTTTTCTGCTGTACTGAGTTCAGGATCAGGAAGGATTATTTTAGCTCCCCTTTTGTGCATAGAATTGAGTTTTAATAGGTGACAATTAGCAGCAGAGTCCCAGACTACAGATGCGTAATTAATGTGGGAGAGACAGTGGGCATGAAAAAACATCGTGCGTGCGTCTATATCTATGAAGGGTGTAAGTTTTTTTAGTAGGAATAAGCTGCGAGCAAGTTTATGTGTCATCTTTTCAATATGGAGTTGCCATTTTAGTTCGTCATCTATTATCACTCCTAGGACTCGGTGCTCGCGTACTTGGTCTATGGCATTGTCATTAATATGAACATTTAAAATTAGAGGTTCTATTTGATGTTTTTGTCTTGAGGTAATTAACATGCTTTTGGTTTTTTTTAGGATTGAGGACCATAAGGTTTTGGTAACACCAATCAGAAACATCATGCAAAGCTGACTGAAGAGAGGTTTGAATCGAAGACAGGTTTGATGCACTAGAATGGAGAGAGGTGTCATCAGCAAAAAGATCACACGAGACAGAGTCAGCCGATATTGATAAAGGTAGATCATTAATGAATAGGCAGAATAGAAGAGGCCCTAAGACTGATCCTTGGGGTACACCAGCCTTTATGATCTCAGTGCACGAGTTTGTGCCATTACTAAAAACAAACTGTGTTCTATTAGTAAGATAAGATGCAAAGAAAGAGATCGTGTTTTCGTCTCGTAAATATAGCGCCAGTTTTTTAAGTAGTATTTCATGATTCACAAAATCAAACGCTTTCTTAAAGTCTAGGAATACAGAGCCTGTCATTTTGCCTTGGTTGATTGCTGAAAGCCATGTGTCACATAGGTGGACTAGGGCAGTTTGACAGGAATGGTGATGTCGAAAGCCAGATTGTAAGGGGTGAAACAAATTATTATCTTCTAAATATTGCATTAGATGTTTATGAATATGTTTTTCTAGTGGTTTAGACAGAACTGAAAGAAGAGAGATTGGCCTAAAATTATTCAAGTCAGAAATATCTTTACTTTTAGGCAATGGTATAACTTTTGCTGATTTAAGATCAGGTGGAACAATGTTCTGGTCTAGACATGCGTTGTATATGAAGGTAAGAGGTTCTATTATGTAGGGAAGTGAAAGTTTTAAGAGAGAACTACTTATTTTATCAGGTCCCATTGATTTAGTATTTTTTAGATTTGAAATAAGAGAGCCAACTTCGTGAACAGCTAGTGAAGGTATTTTAAATGAACTGCCAGGTTTAGCGTTAGTATTACAGAAGGTTTGAAAAGAAGGTGGTGGTGTATAGACTTTTGCAGGTTGTGATGTATCTGTTGGACTTACAGACTCTGCTAAATTTATAAAGTAGTTATTGAATGCATCTGGCGACCAGTTAAAGTTATTACTCTGCTGGCGATTAGACTTATGTGTGATAGTGTTTATGGCTCGCCATAAAGTAGATGTGTCGTTGTTTGCAGATACCATTTTGTTGAAGTGTTGTTTCCTGGAGTCACGAATGAGATCATTGACTTTGTTTCTTAGTTTTTTAAATTCTGATTCAGCGTTTTCACGCTCCAGTAGCTTTTCTGCTTTAACATCATCAGGTAGTGAATCAATGTTTTCTTTCTTCAGTAATTTGTATTTGTATTTCAGTTGATTTCGTTTTTTCCTTGCTTCTGCTATTTGGGGAGTTAGCCATCCAGGAAGAGTAGAACTTTTCACTCTTTTGCTTCTAAGAGGTGCGTGTTTCTCTATTACGGATAGGAATGTAGAATAAAATACATCTAGAGCTTGAATAGGACATGAACAATGAAGTACATTATTGAAGTGTGCCATGCTTAAATCATGAAAAAATGCAGGTTTATCAAAGTGTTTAAATGATCTGTAGTGAATAGTAGTGTGTCCTTTGGTTTGAGTCTTAGGAGGTCTGTACATCCATGTGCATGTAACAGGGTAGTGGTCACTGATACATATGGTATCTAGAACATTAACATCAGTGACTAGGGAAGTGTTGTTGGTGTATACGTGGTCAAGTAGTGTTGCTGAAGTGGGAGTAACTCTGGTAGCCGTAGAGACAAGTTGCTGGAGGCCAAATAGGGTAGTAGTTGATCGCCATGAAGTTTGAGGCTTAAATAAGTCATAATTGAAATCACCCAATAGCAGTATATTACGATTGTTTACTTTGACATTATCCATCATATACACGAAGTCATCCAGCC
>CM065697.1:43690174-43695058 GCA_017654935.2 Phymorhynchus buccinoides
GACGGAGAAACAGAGACACACAGAGAGTGACGTAGAAAGACAAGAGACACAGAGAGTGAAGAAACAGAGAGACACAGAGACGTGACGGAGAGACAGACAGGGAAAGACAGAGACAAACGCACAGAGAGTGACAGAGAAAGACAGAGACACGAGAGAGAGAAAGACAGAGACACTGAGAGACAGAAGAGACAGACACACAGAGAGTGACGGAGAAACACAGACACACAGAGAGTGACGGAGAAAGACAAGAGACACAGAGAGTGACAGAGAAAGACAGAGACACAGAGAGTGAAGAAACACAGAGACACAGAGAGTGACAGAGAAAGACAGAGAGAGAAGAGAGTGACGGAGAAGACAGAGAACAGAGAGTGACAGAGACACAGAGAGTGACGGAGAAAGACAGAGACACAGAGAGTGACAGAGAAAGACAGAGACACAGAGAGTGACGGAGAAAGACAGAGAGACAGAGAACTAATAGGAGAAAGACAGAGACACAGAGAGTGACGGAGAAAGACAAGAGACACAGAGAGTGACGGAGAAACACAGAGACACAGAGAGTGACGGAGAAACACAGACAGAGACACAGAGAGTGACGGAGAAAGACAGAGACACAGAGAGTGACGGAGAAAACACAGAGACACAGAGAGTGACGGAGAAAGACAGAGACACAGAGAGACTGAGACGGAGAGAGTGACACAGAGACACAGAGAGTGACGGAGAAAGACAGAGACACAGAGAGTGACGGAGAAAGACAGAGACACAGAGAGTGACGGAGAAAGACAGAGACACAGAGAGTGACGGAGAAACACAGACACACAGAGAGTGACGGAGAAAGACAGAGACACAGAGAGTGACGGAGAAACACAGAGACACAGAGAGTGACGGAGAAAGACAGAGACACAGAGAGTGACGGAGAAAGACAGAGACACAGAGAGTGACGGAGAAAGACAGAGACACAGAGAGTGACGGAGAAACACAGAGACACAGAGAGTGACACACAGAGACACAGAGAGTGACGGAGAAAGACAGAGACACAGAGAGTGACGGAGAAAGACAGAGACACAGAGAGTGACGGAGAAAGACAGAGACACAGAGAGTGACAGAAAGACAGAGACACAGAGAGTGACGGAGAAAGACAGAGACACAGAGAGTGACGGAGAAAGACAGAGACACAGAGAGTGACGGAGAAAGACAGAGACACAGAGAGTGACGGAGAAAGACAGAGACACAGAGAGTGACGGAGAAAGACAAGAGACACAGAGAGTGACGGAGAAACACAGAGACACAGAGAGTGACGGAGAAAGACAGAGACACAGAGAGTGACGGAGAAAGACAGAGAGTGACAGAGAGACAGAGACACAGAGAGTGACGGAGAAACACAGAGACACAGAGAGTGACGGAGAAAGACAGAGACACAGAGAGTGACGGAGAAAGACAGAGACACAGAGAGTGACGGAGAAAGACAGAGACACAGAGAGTGACGGAGAAAGACAGAGAGAAAGACACAGAGAGTGACGGAGAAAGAACAGAGACACAGAGAGTGACGGAAAGAAGACACAGACAGAGACACAGAGAGTGACGGAGAAAGACAGAGACACAGAGAGTGACGGAGAAAGACAGAGACACAGAGAGTGACGGAGAAAGACAGAGACACAGAGAGTGACGGAGAAAGACAGAGACACAGAGAGTGACGGAGAAAGACAGAGACACAGAGAGTGACGGAGAAAGACAGAGACACAGAGAGTGACGGAGAAAGACAGAGACACAGAGAGTGACGGAGAAAGACAGAGACACAGAGAGTGACGGAGAAAGACAGAGACACAGAGAGTGACGGAGAAAGACAGAGACACAGAGAGTGACGGAGAAAGACAGAGACACAGAGAGTGACGGAGAAAGACACAGAGAGTGACGGAGAAACACAGAGACACAGAGAGTGACGGAGAAAGACACAGAGACACAGAGAGTGACGGAGAAAGACAGAGACACAGAGAGTGACGGAGAAAGACAGAGACACAGAGAGTGACGGAGAAAGACAGAGACACAGAGAGTGTGACGGAGAAAGACAGAGACACAGAGAGTGACGGAGAAACACAGAGAGAAAGCACAGAGACACAGAGAGTGACGGAGAAAGACAGAGACACAGAGAGTGACGGAGAAACACAGAGACACAGAGAGTGACGGAGAAAGACAGAGACACAGAGAGTGACGGAGAAAGACAGAGACACAGAGAGTGACGGAGAAAGACAGAGACACAGAGAGTGACGGAGAAAGACAGAGACACAGAGAGTGACGGAGAAAGACAGAGACACAGAGAGTGACGGAGAGACACAGAGAGTGACAGAGACACAGAGAGTGACGGAGAAAGACAGAGACACAGAGAGTGACGGAGAAAGACACAGAGAGTGACGGAGAAAGACAGAGACACAGAGAGTGACGGAGAAACACAGACACAGAGAGTGACGGAGAAACACAGAGACACAGAGAGTGACGGAGAAAGACAGAGACACAGAGAGTGACGGAGAAAGACAGAGACACAGAGAGTGACGGAGAAAGACACAGACACAGAGAGTGACGGAGAAACACAGAGACACAGAGAGTGACGGAGAAACACAAGAGACACAGAGAGTGACGGAGAAAGACAGAGACACAGAGAGTGACGGAGAAAGACAGAGACACAGAGAGTGACGGAGAAAGAGTGACAGAGACACAGAGAGTGACGGAGAAAGACAGAGACACAGAGAGTGACGGAGAAAGACAGAGACACAGAGAGTGACGGAGAAACACAGAGACACAGAGAGTGACGGAGAAAGACAGAGACACAGAGAGTGACGGAGAAAGACAGAGACACAGAGAGTGACGGAGAAAGACAGAGACACAGAGAGTGACGGAGAAAGACAGAGACACAGAGAGTGACGGAGAAAGACAGAGAGACACAGAGAGTGACGGAGAAAGACAGAGACACAGAGAGTGACGGAGAAACACAGAGACACAGAGAGTGACGGAGAAAGACAGAGACACAGAGAGTGACGGAGAAAGACAGAGACACAGAGAGTGACGGAGAAACACACACAGAGAGTGACGGAGAAAGACAGAGAGAGTGACGGAGAAAACAGAGACACAGAGAGTGACGGAGAAAGACAGAGACACAGAGAGTGACGGAGAAAGACAGAGACACAGAGAGTGACGGAGAAAGACAGAGACACAGAGAGTGACGGAGAAAGACAAGAGACACAGAGAGTGACGGAGAAACACAGAGACACAGAGAGTGACGGAGAAAGACAGAGACACAGAGAGTGACGGAGAAAGACAGAGACACAGAGAGTGACGGAGAAAGACAAGAGACACAGAGAGTGACGGAGAAAGACAGAGACACAGAGACGGAGAAAGACAGAGACACAGAGAGTGACGGAGAAAGACAGAGACACAGAGAGTGACGGAGAAAGACAGAGACACAGAGAGTGACGGAGAAACACAGAGACACAGAGAGTGACGGAGAAAGACAAGAGACACAGAGAGTGACGGAGAAAGCGAGACACACGACGGAGAAAGACACACAGAGAGTGACGGAGAAAAACAGAGACACAGAGAGTGACGGAGAAAAGACAGAGACACACAGAGAGTGACGGAGAAAGACAGAGACACAGAGAGTGACGGAGAAAGACAGAGACACAGAGAGTGACGGAGAAACACAGAGACACAGAGAGTGACGAAGAAAGACAGAGACACAGAGAGTGACGGAGAAAGACAGAGACACAGAGAGTGACGGAGAAAGACAGAGACACAGAGAGTGACGGAGAAAGACAGAGACACAGAGAGTGACGGAGAAACACAGACACACAGAGAGTGACGTAGAAAGACAGAGACACAGAGAGTGACGAAGAAAGACAGAGACACAGAGAGTGACGAAGAAACACAGAGACACAGAGAGTGACGGAGAAAGACAGAGACACAGAGAGTGACGGAGAAAGACAGAGACACAGAGAGTGACGGAGAAAGACAGAGACACAGAGAGTGACGGAGAAAGACAGAGACACAGAGAGTGACGGAGAAACACAGAGACACAGAGAGTGACGGAGAAACACAGAGACACAGAGAGTGACGGAGAAACACAGAGACACAGAGAGTGACGGAGAAACACAGAGACACAGAGAGTGACGGAGAAACACAGAGACACAGAGAGTGACTGAGAAACACAGAGAGAGAGTGACAGGAGAAACACAGAGACACAGAGAGTGACGGAGAAAAACAGAGACACAGAGAGTGACGGAGAAAGACAGAGACACAGAGAGTGACGGAGAAAGACAGAGACACAGAGAGTGACGGAGAAACACAGACACACAGAGAGTGACGGAGAAACACAGAGACACAGAGAGTGACGGAGAAAGACAGAGACACAGAGAGTGACGGAGAAAGACAGAGACACAGAGAGTGACGGAGAAAGACAGAGACACAG
The DNA here is from genome assembly GCA_017654935.2 of Phymorhynchus buccinoides. NCBI lineage: Eukaryota > Metazoa > Mollusca > Gastropoda > Neogastropoda > Raphitomidae > Phymorhynchus > Phymorhynchus buccinoides. The sequence goes on from CM065697.1 coordinate 43,694,628, forward strand.
AGAGTGACGGAGAAACACAGAGACACAGAGAGTGACGGAGAAGAGACAGACAGAGACACAGAGAGTGACGAAGAAACACAGAGACACAGAGAGTGACGGAGAAAGACAGAGAGTGACGGAGAAAGACACACAGAGAGTGACGGAGAAAGACAGAGACACAGAGAGTGACGGAGAAAGACAGAGACACAGAGAGTGACGGAGAAAGACAGAGACAGAAACACAGAGAGTGACGGAGAAAGACAGAGACACAGAGAGTGACGGAGAAACACAGAGACACAGAGAGTGACGGAGAAACACAGAGAGTGACGGAGAAACACAGAGACACAGAGAGTGACGGAGAAAGACAGAGACACAGAGAGTGACGGAGAAACACAGAGAGAGTGACGGAGAAACACAGAGACACAGAGAGTGACGGAGAAAGACAGAGACAC
>CM065697.1:43695558-43698058 GCA_017654935.2 Phymorhynchus buccinoides
AGACACAGAGAGTGACGGAGAAAGACAGAGACACAGAGAGTGACGGAGAAAGACAGAGACACAGAGAGTGACGGAGAAAACACAGAGACACAGAGAGTGACGGAGAAAGACAGAGACACAGAGAGTGACGGAGAAACACAGAGACACAGAGAGTGACGGAGAAAGACAGAGACACAGAGAGTGACGGAGAAACACAGAGACAGAGAGAGACGGAGACAGAGACACAGAGAGTGACGGAGAAACACAGAGACACAGAGAGTAACAGAGAAAGACAAGACACAGAGAGTGACGGAGAAAGACAGAGACACAGAGAGTGACGGAGAAACACAGAGACACAGAGAGTGACACAGAGAGTGACGGAGAAAGACAGAGACACAGAGAGTGACGGAGAAAGACAGAGACACAGAGAGTGACGGAGAAAGACAGAGACACAGAGAGTGACGGAGAAAGACAGAGACACAGAGAGTGACGGAGAAAGTGACGGAGAGACACAGAGAGTGACGGAGAAAGACAGAGACACAGAGAGTGACGGAGAAAGACAGAGACACAGAGAGTGACGGAGAAAGACAGAGACACAGAGAGTGACGGAGAAAGACAGAGACACAGAGAGTGACGGAGAAAGACAGAGACACAGAGAGTGACGGAGAAAGACAGAGACACAGAGAGTGACGGAGAAAGACAGAGACACAGAGAGTGACGGAGAAAGACAGAGACACAGAGAGTGACAGAGAAAGACAGAGACACAGAGAGTGACGGAGAAAGACAGAGACACAGAGAGTGACGGAGAAAGACAGAGACACAGAGAGTGACGGAGAAAGACAGAGACACAGAGAGTGACGGAGAAAGACAGAGACACAGAGAGTGACGGAGAAAGACAGAGACACAGAGAGTGACGGAGAAAGACAGAGACACAGAGAGTGACGGAGAAAGACAGAGACACAGAGAGTGACGGAGAAAGACAGAGACACAGAGAGTGACGGAGAAAGACAGAGACACAGAGAGTGACGGAGAAAGACAGAGACACAGAGAGTGACGGAGAAAGACAGAGACACAGAGAGTGACGGAGAAAGACAGAGACACAGAGAGTGACGGAGAAAGACAGAGACACAGAGAGTGACGGAGAAAGACAGAGACACAGAGAGTGACGGAGAAAGACAGAGACACAGAGAGTGACAGAGACACAGAGAGACAGAGAAAGACAGAGACACAGAGAGTGACGGAGAAAGACAGAGACACAGAGAGTGACGGAGAAAGACAGAGACACAGAGAGTGACGGAGAAAGACAGAGACACAGAGAGTGACGGAGAAAGACAGAGACACAGAGAGTGACGGAGAAAGACAGAGACACAGAGAGTGACGGAGAAAGACAGAGACACAGAGAGTGACGGAGAAACACAGAGACACAGAGAGTGACGGAGAAAGACAGAGACACAGAGAGTGACGGAGAAAGACAGAGACACAGAGAGTGACGGAGAAAGACAGAGACACAGAGAGTGACGGAGAAAGACAGAGACACAGAGAGTGACGGAGAAAGACAGAGACACAGAGAGTGACGGAGAAAGACAGAGACACAGAGAGTGACGGAGAAACACAGAGAGTGACGGAGAAACACAGAGAGTGACGGAGAAAGACAGAGACACAGAGAGTGACGGAAAGAAACACAGAGAGAGACAGAGACACAGAGAGTGACGGAGAAAGACAGAGACACAGAGAGTGACGGAGAAAGACAGAGACACAGAGAGTGACGGAGAAAGAAAGACACAGAGAGTGACGGAGAAACACAGAGACACAGAGAGTGACGGAGAAAGACAGAGACACAGAGAGTGACGGAGAAAGACAGAGAGACGGAGAAACAGAGAGACACAGAGAGTGACGGAGAAACACAGACACAGAGAGTGACGGAGAAAGACACAGACACAGAGAGTGACGGAGAAAGACAGAGACACAGAGAGTGACGGAGAAACACAGAGACACAGAGAGTGACGGAGAAACACAGAGACACAGAGAGTGACGGAGAAACACAGACACACAGAGAGTGACGGAGAAAGACAGAGACACAGAGAGTGACGGAGAAACACAGAGACACAGAGAGTGACGGAGAAAGACAGAGACACAGAGAGTGACGGAGAAACACAGAGACACAGAGAGTGACGGAGAAAGACAGAGACACAGAGAGTGACGGAGAAAGACAGAGACACAGAGAGTGACGGAGAAAGACAGAGACACAGAGAGTGACGGAGAAAGACAGAGACACAGAGAGTGACGGAGAAACACAGAGACACAGAGAGTGACGGAGAAAGACAGAGACACAGAGAGTGACGGAGAAAGACAGAGACACAGAGAGTGACGACACAGAGAGTGAAGAAAGACACAGAGACACAGAGAGTGACGGAGACAGAGACACAGAGAGACAGAGACACAGAGAGTGACGGAGAAAGACAGAGACACAGAGAGTGACGGAGAAAGACAGAGACACAGAGAGTGACGGAGAAAGACAGAG
>CM065697.1:43703058-43753058 GCA_017654935.2 Phymorhynchus buccinoides
ATTTCCTTTGGAACGGAATTTTTTCTTCTTAAGCATGTGTTATTTTGTTCGTTTTTACGGCCAAAGCTGAAATCTTCAATTTCGCTTTTTCTCTCTCTAATTTTTCCTCTTTACTCCCCAACAACAGAGGCAGACAAACTGACAACACGCTTTTGACGTTTACATGGTTGAGTGTGAAGTTGGAAGGTGAGCTGTTGTCAATTGAAAGACCCTGCATGGCGTTAAAATCACTCAAGAAAACAAAATCATTGTCTTTTACTCGTGCTTCTGTCAAGTTGTAGGATTAATAAACACACACACACACGCATCACAAAATGGGAAAGAATTTGAATTTGAACTGCAACATTTAATTTTGACGTCATTGCTTTTGACTTGCATAATTGCGTCATACAGTATCTCGATGTTCGTTTTATCATCCGATTCGCTTTATCGGACATATTTTTCCTGGTCCCAAAAGTGGCCGATTAAGCGGATTCCACTGTATATAGATAGTACTAGAGCGTTAAGACGCTATATCACCAACCGCGCGGCAGCGTTATTCGGCTCCAGTGACCTTGACCTTTGACTCATAACCTTCATTATCGAACTTGGCCTAGACCTTCCTACTACCTACCCGCATGCAAAATTTGAGCACCCTAAGTCCATCCGTTCAAACGCTAGAGAGGATACATACAAACATACAAACACCACCTCAGACACGAGTGAAAACATTACCAATCCGCTCTCTACGATCACGGTTGGTAAATATTCCATATATGTGTCCTCCGTGACCGGTAGGACGTTAAACATAAACTTTCATTCATTCACTGTTATATTATCAATACAGAGTAGAGTGGCACAGTGGTATAAGCGCGTTCGCTTCGTGTCTCCCCCGAGTTCGAACCTGGATACACGGGGGATTTGTCCTCTCACTTTGCACTAGGCCTTACGGTCTGAACGTGGAGTCTTTCGGACGAGACCATAAACCGAGGACCCATCCACTTAGCACACGCTAAACCCAGTGGCAACGAAAAAGTTGTCATCTGGTCAAAATTTAACACACAACCCCTCATCAGTCACACAAAATTCGCATGCCAAAAAAAACACTACGTTGGGTGGCGCGCCTCTGGCTGCGACGCGCTCTCCAGGTGGGAGCAACCCGAATTTCACAGAGACGTCTCTGTGACAATAAAGTACCTAATAACCTAATAGGAATAGGGGGGTGGGTACGGCTGCCCCCCCCCCCCTCCCTGGTTCAGAGGGCTGGGGGGCATACATGTCCCCCCCCCCCCCCCCCTCGCCGCACATTCGAGCAAGCCAGCAAGCGCAAAGAGAGAGAGAGAGAGAGAGAGAGAGAGAGAGAGAGAGAGAGAGAGAGAGAGAGAGAGAGAGAGAGAGAGAGAGAGAGAGAGAGAGAGAGAGAGGAGAGAGAGAGGAGAGAGAGAGAGAAGAGAGAGAGAGAGAGAGAGAGAGAGAGAGAGAGAGAGAGAGAGAGAGAGAGAGAGAGAGAGAGAGAGAGAAGAGAGAGAGAGAGAGAGAGAGAGAGAGAGAGAGAGAGAGAGAGAGAGAGAGAGAGAGAGAGAGAGAGAGAGAGAGAGAGAGAGAGAGAGAGAGAGAGAGAGAGAGAGAGAGAGAGAGAGAGAGAGAGAGAGAGAGAGAGAGAGAGAGAGAGAGAGAGAGAGAGAGAGAGAGAGAGAGAGAGAGAGAGAGAGAGAGAGAGAGAGAGAGAGAGAGAGAGAGAGAGAGAGAGAGAGAGAGAGAGAGAGAGAGAGAGAGAGAGAGAGAGAGAGAGAGAGAGAGAGAGAGAGAGAGAGAGAGAGAGAGAGAGAGAGACAGACAGACAGAGAGAGTTCATTTAAGACTGGTATTATAGGGATATAGTTGTATTGTTTTCAGGCTGCTTTCCTTATTAGCCCTCTATTTCATTCCAGAGTGGTGAGGTATTGCGAATGTTTGTATCTTCTTCTTCGCCGTTGTTTTGTTTCCCTCCTCATGATATCTTGAGAACCGCTGCAGTAAATCTCTTCAAATGTTGTAGTTGGTATATCAGTGGTGTATGAACAGGGAGGTAGAGAGAGAGAGAGAGAGAGAGAGAGAGAGAGAGAGAGAGAGAGAGAGAGAGAGAGAGAGAGAGAGAGAGAGAGAGAGAGAGAGAGAGAGAGAGAGAGAGAGAGAGAGAGAGAGAGAGAGAGAGAGAGAGAGAGAGAGAGAGAGAGAGAGAGAGAGAGAGAGAGAGAGAGAGAGAGAGAGAGAGAGAGAGAGAGAGAGAGAGAGAGAGAGAGAGAGAGAGAGAGAGAGAGAGAGAGAGAGAGAGAGAGGAGAGAGAGAGAGAGAGAGAGAGAGAGAGAGAGAGAGAGAGAGAGAGAGAGAGAGAGAGAGAGAGAGAGAGAGAGAGAGAGAGAGAGAGAGAGAGAGAGAGAGAGAGAGAGAGAGAGAGAGAGAGAGAGAGAGAGAGAGAGAGAGAGAGAGAGAGAGAGAGAGAGAGAGAGAGAGAGAGAGAGAGAGAGAGAGAGAGAGGGGGGGGGCAGAGACAGAGACAGAGAAAGAGAGAGAGAGAGAGGGGGAGGATTCAAGGGCTCCATTTTCTCATATAACGATTTACATCGATTTATTTAAAAGTTCTGATGCTAAAATAATTTCGGCTGTTCTTAAATGTATATTAGTACAATACCTATAAAATATTGTCCCACTTGTCCTTTTCTTCGGACCCCCCCACTCCCCTTTGATTAGTAAGTCAGTTGCACCCATTTCTGCTTCTGTCGCCCCTCCACTTACGTTAGATCTACACCACTTCCACACCCTTAAAGGCGAAAAAATACGGACACACACATAATCCATCCTTAAAACCCTTTCATCACCACTGTCGCCTCTTGGCACCACAATGTTTAACCCTTTCACCGCCAGCTATATTTCAGCCAAAATGTTCCATTAAATTTACCTGGATAGAGAACAAAATCCATCTGCAGTATTGGGGGTTCTTCTGTGACATGTATAAAATAAGGTCTATCCCTACTTCCCAAAGCTAAGACAATAGGGGTCTTTGGATAATAGACCCCAATTCGATGCCTTTTAGTGACATAGGCGTTAAATCACTGTGGTGCTAAAATGCGACTTTGGCGGTGAAAGGGTTAACACCCATGTCACTGAAAGGCATCAAATGAGGGTCTGGTATCCAATGACAATAGCTTCTTAATTTGGGGAGGTAAGGATAGGCCCTGTTTTATGCATGTCACAGGGGAATCCCCAATATTGCAGGCAGAATCTGTTCTCTACCCAGGTAAGCTTAATGGAGATTTTTTAGCTGAAGAATGGCTGGCGCTGAAAGGGTTAAATTAAAAGGCCAGCTACACGTCCACTAAAGTCGCACGACTGTACGATACGATTCGATCACGTAGTCTCCAAGAACAAAATGTGACTGGCGCTTCGAGACCACGTGATCGAATAGTATCGTACAGTCGTGCGATTTTAGTGGACGTGTGGCTGTCCCTTCGTTAAGTTGCCAATGTGAATTCATGCGATTGAAATTGAAAGCTCCCATCCGATAAGAGCTCTTCTTCTTCTTCTTCTTCGCTTTAACATCCTCCGTCAGAGTTGAGGGCCTGCATGGTTCAGCCCGGTTTCACTGGTTCATTCGTTGTTCTCAAAGGTAGGTTTACCTTGGATCCATGTTCTATGTCACATTTTGAATTTTGAAATGGAAAATCATGGTAAATTGTTAATCTTTTGTGAATGACAGTGAATCCAAAACTACGAGGCATTTGCACCGACTCTTAATAGTGTGACTTGAAGAAGAATTTTTAAAAAAACGCCCATGTTTAGCTGGTGGGTATAGGTGAAGACAGGGTAAAAAAGCCCATGGGCGGGTAAGAAGCCCATGCCAATTATCTCATGAAATAAAGAAAATGTCAGTCAAATTTGCCCATGAGACGAATGCTAAACATTAACTCGTCTCATGGGCAAAATGTGACTGAAATTACTTTATTTCATGAGATAATTGCCATGGGCTTCTTACCCGCCCATGGGCTTTTTACCCCGTCTTCACCTACTTCGGATTTTATTTATCCTTTTACGAACACACTTAACCATGGACTATGAGTCTTAATAGTGTTGCAGCAAAGATGATTGTTTGGCCTTTGGGGACCTTCCCCAACACCGTCTGTCTTCATCCCTTTGGCCAGGAGAGTGGGGATACCTTTGGGCAAGGCTTCTTCACTGATAACACTATGCCCAGTCCTCCAGAATGGTAGTTGTCTCCTTGGCTAGTCAGACAGGATTCATTGGCACACACATTTTGAAATTTTATATAAATAAATTGGTAGATTATAATACCTTCAAAATCATCCAAAATGAGGTCTTATAAGGGAGGGGTCTTATAAAGGGGGCAATTTTAATACTTACAAAGAAGGGCAATGTCTCAGAGAAGTAGGTCTTATGTGGGAGGGAGTCTTATAATGGGAGGTCTTATAAGGGAATGTTCCACTGTAGTGATAATGACCGATTTGTTCTGAACACATGTCATCGATTGCATCTTTGCATCTTAAGGCCCAGAAAGACAATCATCTCCGAAAACTCACGAACTCAATAAAACGCACCCAGCTCATAACAAAACTGAATTTTTATTCTTTTAACCCTTTCACCGCCAATGTCGCATTTTGGCACCACAATGATTTAACACATGTGATTAATGCCCTTGAAATCAGGGTCTGTTATTCAATAATATTGCGTTCCTAAATTTGGGTAGTAAGGATTGACCATATTATAAAAGTGTCACAGAGAAATCCCACAATATTGTAGACGAAATCTTTTCTGAAGCCAAGTAAGCTTAATGGACAGTTTTGGCTCAAAGATGGCTGGAGGCGAAAGGGTTAATATTAAGTTAATTGCAAAAAAACAATTAATCAGAACGAGTTCAGTCAACAAAATGCCCCTTTCAACAACTTCCCCCTCCTCTTGAAAAGTCACTCAGAATCAATGCACTTTGGAACAGTCAGTAATGTGTATGGCCCCCGTTAGCGGCGAGACACTCGATGCATCTTTGCCTCATGGACTGAACAAGTGTCACCAGTATGCAGCTGTGGGATGGCAAGCCATTCCTGCTGCAGGGAGTGGAACAACTGATTGACATCAGCTGGAGGAGGATGGTTCTCCCGAACTCGGCGGCCAAGGATGTCCCACAGATGCTCGATGGGTGCACACACACACACACACACACACACACACACACACACACACACACAGTCACACACACACACACACATAGTCATAGTCACACACACACACACACACACACACACACACACACACACACACACACACACACACAGAGTCACACACACACACACACAGAGACAATGGGTATGTTGTTGTTTTTACTCACGTTGTGAGGCCTGGAAATCCCAGGCAGACTGGTGACACTTGTTCAGTCCATGAGGCAAAGATGCATCGAGTGTCTCGCCGCTAACGGGGGCCATACACATTACTGACTGTTCCAAAGTGCATTGATTCTGAGTGACTTTTCAAGAGGGGGAAGTTGTTGAAAGGGGCATTTTGTTGACTGAACTCGTTCTGATTAATGATTTTTTTGGAATTAACTTAAGTTAAAAGAATAAATTCAGTTTTGTTATGAGCTGAGTGCGTTTCATTGAGTTCGTGAGTTTTCGGAGATGATTGTCTTTCTGGGCCTTAACTTTTGTTCGCTAGTGTATTATTATTACAACTGATTTGATGTCACAATATTTGACAATAGCATGGCCTGGTTTGATTTCTAATAATAATTTGTCCAGTGCATGTGAAATATTATCTAAGCTACACGTACCCTACAAAGTACACATCTTATATTTCCCTGTCATGCTTATATGTACGAGTAATGTTGGTCAGTGTGTTCTTTTACGTGGGGTTTTGTTTTTGCTGTTCTTAACCTTTACCGGACTTCTGGGGTCACCCACGACCCCTTGACACACAAAACATGTTATATCTCTAAAACTATTTAAGCAATCTTCATGAAATTTCATGACTGTCAAAAACGTAAATGGCTTTAAGTGTGTTAAATTTCATTAATGTGCATATAAATGACGTAATATGACGCGTAATTTTGATATACCTGTCCGGATGACGGGGGTCTCCCACGACCCCTACTTTAAAGAGCACTGCAGTGCATTGAGTAGGGGTCGTGGGAGACCCCCGCCATCCGGACAGGGATAAACACATGGTGCCTCTTTGACAAGTAGGGGTCGTGGGAGACCCCCGCCATCCGGACAGGGATAAACACATGGTGCCTCTTTGACAAGTAGGGGTCGTGGGAGACCCCCGCCATCCGGACAGGGATAAACACATGGTGCCTCTTTGACAAGTAGGGGTCGTGGGAGACCCCCGCCATCTGGACAGGGATAAACACCTCGGAATTTGCTCTTTGCTGAGTAGGGGGTCGTGGAAGACCCCCGCCATCGTGTCCGTGTAGTCAAAAGCATGATCCGGTAAAGGTTAAACTCAATCATCACCGAACAAAGACTTGCTACAATGTGATATGACGTTTAGATGGCTCAGATATGTTTCCTTTCCTTTTCTTTTCTTTGATATATAGGCCTCAATATTGTTATACTGTATTGTTACATGTCTTTGGACATTTTCTTTGTTTGGGTGAAATTTGAAAGCTCTCCAATGATTAGATTTGTGTCAATCAGTGTCAAAGTAAATAAAGCAATGTTCCTGTCCGCGACGTGAACATTCTGTATTTTCGCCTCTAAACACACCTAAAAAATATTTTCTGCAAAGTTAAAGTCCTTCTGTATCAATTCCAATGTATTTTCTCAATATAAAGCCAGTTACATACAATATAAAACAATAAAAAGATCTTATAACAAAAATGACAAAAAAGTGCCTCGGCTTAACGAAAACGAAATTTTATTTAACCAGGGAACATGAGATAAGCAATGACAGCTTTTTTCCACCCAGCCCTGGGGAAACAATAATAAATAACAAGATTCAAAGAAAATTTCAAACAACAAAATCTAAGTAGCGCATGCACACACAAAATCGGGGGGAAATGAGGGTAATGAGATGGGAGGTGAGAGGTGGGGGAGGTATACTAAGGCACACACATAATCATAAGGTGAAGAAAATGTTTAGCGCATTATAATCTTGAGGTGTCAATGAGGACGATTTCAAAAGAACTGCTTTTAGAGCACGTTTACGAACACTTAGTAAAGGTTTTAAGGCGTTTGCACTTCTTGCATCAAAGAGAGTTGAGGCGTAATCTACATGGGACTGAATGCATGCATGAAAAACGTGCTTACGTGCATCAATATTGAGAACATGTTTAATTTTAGACAGTAGGAAAACTTTTTGTGATACGCGTTTGCTGAGGTTATTGATATGAGGGAACCAAGAAAGATTATTATCCAAAGTAATCCCTAACACTTTATATGGGTGCTGACTTCTTCTATCAGATTATTGCGGATATATAGAGGGTATAGTAGTAGTTAAATTTTGTCGTTTTTGTCACGATGTGACGATCATGTACTTTGTTTGTTGCTCATTTAATGACATGTGGTTGAGTTCTGTCCCATCAAGTAGCTGATCAACACTTTCCTTAGGTGTTGCTAGCACCTTAATGCCTTTTCACGTCAATAGTGATCTTAGACAAAGAGACAGACAGAGAGCAGACCAGACAAAGTCAAACAGACAGATGAAACAGATAGAATGGAATTAGAAACAGAACAGACACACACCGACATATTTCCACATTAGACAAAGAGACAGACAGACAGACAGAGACAGCAGACCAGACAAAGTCAAACAGACAGATGAAACAGATAGAATGGAATTAGAAACAGAACAGACACACACCGACATATTTCCACATTAGACAAAGAGACAGACAGACAGGCTGACAGACAGAGACAGCAGACCAGACAAAGTCAAACAGACAGATGAAACAGATAGAATGGAATTAGAAACAGTACAGACACACACCGACATATTTCCACATTGGTTTAATTTCAACCCAACTTCAGGGTTTTATATTAAAAATATATGAAAAAAAAGACAGTTTGTTCTTCCATAAATAACTTCACGTCTTTCTTATGTCTACTACAAAACAGTACATGAGTTACAGATGCTTTCGTAGAAGCAGGCCCCAGATATTTTTCTGCACATAGCCTTAAAAAAAAAAAAATTCAAAAGTGTAATGTGGTTAAAAGGCACTTTAAAAAAAATCTTTTCAATCTAAAAGCAAATACCCCCAAGAAAAAAAAAGGTTGCCCATTGCATCTCAACCGTCAAGAAGGCAGCAACTACTTCCTTTTTTTTAATTTAAAGTTCACATGCATTGCTTTAACGGCAGAAACAGTGATAAAAACTCTAAAAAGAAACAAACATATGGCAGGGTGCTTGGCAGTGAATGTCTTTGCATTTGGTGAGAGTGTAGAGTGATGTCTTGGTGCTAGAGGAATTAAAGTCCCTGCTTCGCTTCCGCCTATCTGGGGACAAGCGCTAAAACGCTTAAAGGAATTTCTTAAGATAGTTTACAAAGCTTGAAGGCACATTCTTTTAAGTTACTATGATTAAAACCCTTTCATCGCCACTGTCGCCTCTTGGCACCACAATGATTGAACACCCATGTCACTGAAAGGCATCACATGAGGGTCTGGTATCCAGTGACCTTAACCCTTTCATCGCCACTGTCGCCTCTTGGCACCACAATGATTGAACACCCATGTCACTGAAAGGCATCACATGAGGGTCTGGTATCCAGTGACCTTAACCCTTTCATCGCCACTGTCGCCTCTTGGCACCACAATGATTGAACACCCATGTCACTGAAAGGCATCACATGAGGGTCTGGTATCCAGTGACCTTAACCCTTTCATCGCCACTGTCGCCTCTTGGCACCACAATGATTGAACACCCATGTCACTGAAAGGCATCACATGAGGGTCTGGTATCCAGTGACCTTAACCCTTTCATCGCCACTGTCGCCTCTTGGCACCACAATGATTGAACACCCATGTCACTGAAAGGCATCACATGAGGGTCTGGTATCCAGTGACCTTAACCCTTTCATCGCCACTGTCGCCTCTTGGCACCACAATGATTGAACACCCATGTCACTGAAAGGCATCACATGAGGGTCTGGTATCCAGTGACCTTAACCCTTTCATCGCCACTGTCGCCTCTTGGCACCACAATGATTGAACACCCATGTCACTGAAAGGCATCAAATGAGGGTCTGGTATCCAGTGACCTTATGTTCTTCATTTTGGGAGGTAAGGATAGGCCCTATTTTATGGATGTCACAGAGGAATCCCACATATTGCAGATGAAATCTTTTCTCTACCCAGGTAAGCTTAAAGGAAAGTTTTGGCTGAAAAATAGCTGACGTTGAAAGGGTTAAAAGTGGTTTTATGAAGTGGTTGTCAATTTCTGAGAGGGGACATGTGTGCGCACACATAAATACAAAAGACCTGGTTATCCCCTACACAAACCTTGGGTAGTCTGGATAGCTTAACTCATTCAAGTCGTTCCGGCCATATATGTCCGGAATTAATAGATAGGCTGTCAATTTGATGCATTTTTTCAAGGGAAATAAATCTGTGCACACCATACCTTGGTCACTTCTAAACTCCCTTCGCCCACAACTTTGCTTCTGACTTTACTTTTGTAGTGGTTTGTTGTGGGGGAACCAATCGGTGTAGAGTTTTTCTATACAAAGTATATATATTAAAAAGTCTGATCTACCACTTCCCTATGTCTAAACCTGAAGTAAAAACCTGTAATCTTTCATTTCTCCTTTTGTTTATGTATGCTTTGTTTGTGTGTATGGCTGGAGTGATTTGTGAGGTATTGCGAATGAGTTTAGAGTAGTTTTGGTGTGGAATGAGTAGTAGTCCTGCTCATTAAAACCCTCAAACACTGTACACTGAAAATGCATCCATAGCAGTCAAGAATTAAAGAGCATGATCATCGATCTTGAAGATTAGCAGAGATCTGAATTGTGCAACGTTGCACTCAGTAGATTAACCTGGTCTGAACTCTGATGCAAGCGCACACTCTTTATGACCAACTGGGTCCCAGACAGGGCTCCCAATCGTCCCGCAAAACAAGGGGTCCCAGGGACTCCTTCACTTACAGCATAGAGGGTCCTAGAGGCGGGATAGAGGGTCCCAGTGGCATTGCGAATGCTAAAAATAATTTTTCTAGTGCATCCCTGGGACCCCTGCACATTCTTTTTAGAGGGTCCTTTAGAATTTTAGTACTTCATAGACCCCCAAATGGGGGCCCCTGCACTCTTTTAGAGGGTCCTTTAGAATGTTAGTACTTCATAGACCCCCAAATGAGGGTCCCCGGGAGCCCTGTCAGAGAAAAATTGTATTTATAGGAAAGTTTCCAGGAGGGAAAAAGGGGCAGGCATAGGCTACAAAGACAGGAAAGGATTCAAGAAAAGAAAATGAAAGATAGACGAGAAAAACAAGACAATAATTGACCGAAAAATAAAATCCACAAATGTTTACATAGTCCACGTGCATAGTCATCTAAGCACTGAACCAACAAGACACATAGAATGATGCCGACAGTTTTCTTTTAATGCATATCTTTGAAAGTGTTCATCGTGTTGGTAATTCTAAACTGTAAACATTTTTTTCTTCTTTCACAACACAAACAGATGACCTCTTTACTGGCTGTTTCGTCCACTTCTGTGGACTTCCTCGGAGTGAATGACTGGGTGAAAACATCTCACTCGATGCTCAGGTTCTTGGGATTTTCCGCTGATCTTACGTAGATCAGCAGAAAGAGGGTTGTATGTCCCAGAAAGGATAGCCTCCTTCGTTTGACGCCTTTTCCATACACCCGAAAGACAAACAGAACATCGAAGAAAAAGCAGAAGTGATATACCAAATTCCATGCAAGAACTGTGAAAAGATGGGTGAATCGGGACACAAATTTGGAACCAGACTGAATGAGCATAAAAAGGATTGTGAGACCAAAGCCAACATCGCCTTTACAAGATCAGCAATGAAACAATCTGAATCATCATATGAAAAAAGTGCCATCACATTCACACACCATCACAATATTGAAAATCATGAAACAGACTGGGAGGGGGCTAAAAGGGAAAGTGACTGGAAAAGGCGTCAAACGAAGGAGGCCATTCACATCCGTCTACAAACAGCAGTCATGAACAGGGACCAGGGGGCCGTCCTTTCTGGGATCTACAACCCTCTTTTCGCTGATCTCCGTAAGATCGGCGGAAAATCCCGAGAACCTGAGCATCGAGTGAGATGTTTTCACCCAGTCATTCACTCCGAGGAAGTCCACAGGAGTGGACGAAACAGTCTGTAAAAAGGTCATCTGTGTTGTGAAAAAAAAAAAAAAATGTTTACAATAATGCCTAATACAAATCAAAGGCAGTGTTTACAGAAGAACAAAGCAAAACATGAACACATTATAACCCAGGGCCTGTATTCACGTTGAGATAGCATGAGACTTAGCATGATGCTAACTTAGAAGCTCTTCCAATGTCCTATAGGATTTAATAGGACTTTTGGAAGAGCTTTCTAAGTTAGCATGATGCTAAGTCTCATGCTATCTCAACGTGAATAACAGGCCCAGGACTTCCAGTATAACAAACAACAAACATCTTTAAAAATCTACAGAAACCTCTCACACGTTTCATCAGCCTATGTAGTATATTGATCTAACTAACTACTGTAAAATGCAATAACAAGACATTCAGTATTTACACTCTCTCTCTCTCACACACACACAGAGGATCTTCATTCCTTTCTTCTGGTTTCTTATTATTTCTTTCCACACTTTAATGAATAATAATTGTAATCGCTGATAATTAATACGATTTATCTCTGAAGCAGAGAATTTCTTTGTTTAAAAAAATAATAAATAAAAAGGTAAAACCCTGCTTGAAATGTTTTTCATCCTGAAATGCTTTTTATACTTTTCGCTACGTTTTTGTAGGAAAGACACAAAGTGGAAATCCTTATAGTTATACATACTACATGCATAATTCATCATCTTCTTCTTCATCTTTGATCGCTCAGACAGTTTCTTGTCAATTATGAGCGCATATGCGCCATGCTGCCGGTATGCGCCTAACCAAAAAATAGTTAAGCCCAGCATGTCCGACTTCGGCTGGAGGAAATCTTTTCGAAAACAGTCTTGAAAAAAGGCAGGAGAATGGACCGGTACGGCAGAAAGATAGTAGATGACAGTAAGAAAAGGGAAAAGGCAGAGTCGAAGAGAGTGACAGATTAGAGGAAGTTACAAGCACAGAACATCCAGAAGGTGGGGGAACTATTTATGTAAAAGACCCCCCTACATCATCAGATGCTATGTAGCTATAGCTGACCCTGACACAGGCAAATTATACAAATATAAAAAAAGAGAGGAGAGGGTTATAATTACCATACAAATTCAGTACTCTTGTGATTTTATGATCGAAAACTTTCTGATGGAAAATTTATCATGGAAAACTTTCTGTCAATGTCCCATCATTGAAACAATTTAAACATTTCAAATCAGGCTTAGAGAGGGGAAATAAATTGCAGAAGAGGAAGACTAAAGTTTTAAAATGGGCTTACGAATCCTTTTTCTTTGTTTTCCTTTCTTTCTTCCAGTTCTCTTTTTAAAAAGTAAAACATCAGTCCAAAAACAGTCAAACCATACCCAGCTCCTGCCCACCCCTTCCTTGCATCCAAGGCCCTGTTATTTAACATTGGTAAAATTGAGACACCCGATGCGCAACAAATTATACTACAACAGCTTTTTTTTAATTAAAACACACACATTCGTTTCCCCTAAAGCGAGGCATACTCTCACACACTCACCCATATATATGATCAGAAGACATAACAAAAACAACATACATTTTGTTTTCCAAGTTTCCAAATGTTCATGGATTGGCGATACAATAAAACAAATCCAATTCTAACCGTCTCCCATCATCCTTTGCTGCCTATTGAAGACAACTGCAGACCTGTTTACCCCTATTTTGCAAATTTGTAATTTCTGAAACAAAAAATAGTAATTTTCAAAAAAAAACTAATTCAACGCGCTTAACAATCCGATTCTTTTTCTTCACAAAGCCTGATTAACAATAAACTATTTGTAATTACACAATTATATGCAAGCAATAGTGCACTGGGAGACCTTTAAAATCATTTTTAAACCATGCATTTGCCTTTTCTTTGGTGTCTTTCCATCAGACTTTGGATCATTTGACCTAGAACTCTCACCACGCGGTCGCTTTGACGCCATCTTGAAACAGAACGAAAAGAAATTGACATGCGTTGTATGCTGGGAACCGGAATGACTTTTCACCACATTGTTTCAAAAGCATCGCTTGCCAACGTAACTGTAGTGGTGGTGGTTTTTTTCCGTGTTTTTAATTTTATTTGTCGCCGTAATTATCGTAATTTGACTTTTGTTTCTAAAAAATTACAGCAAAATCGTAAAGATAAACAGGTCTGCAATTGGTTGGAAAAAAAATTAATTGTATGTCGTCTGTGCTGCCGAAATAACTGTATTTAGCCTTACTGCCCCTTCCCCAAGTCAGAAGAAAAAGAGTCCAGATTTGTTATTTGAAAGCCTCAGTTTAAAGCTAAGGTGTGTGTGTGTGTGTTTCTTTACAACAGATGGTTGAGATATTTACTATCCAAAGACAGCTGTATGTCTGTCCGTCTTTCACTCTGTCCGTTTGTCAATCAGTCTGCCTGCCTTTGCTTTGTAGTTAATCTCTGGTCTCTCACTAAGAAAGACACAATCAGAGAGAAGAAGAAAAAACCCACAGTAAACGTATCTGAAATTGCACAGAGACTAAGAGCATGTAACGCCACTGTCTTCTCCACTTTTGCAGTGTTTGGTCGACGTAAGACAGACAATATTCACAGTAAATACCCATCAGAACAGGCCTTCAAACAAGACTCCTTTGAACACAAATTAACAGTCATTGCACAGCAAGGCAACAGAAAGCAGCCAGTGTCCCACAATCCATTTTTTTGGCCCTTCCTTGTTTTCTCCCCACTTCGTCTTACCTCCTTTTCTACACATTGAAAAGTTACATTATTTTTTTCTTTGAAATACCGTATTTTTTGGACTATAAGGCGGACCTCTGTATAAGGCGCACCCCCAACATTTCACCCAAATTTTGTTACTATATTTTCTTACTACTTCATCAGTCACATTATAAGGCGCAGGGGTCCGAGTCTTGGAGAAAAAGAAAGTCGCCTTATAGTTATAGTCCGACAAAATATGGTAATATCTACGTTCTCCCGATTTCTGTTCTCAATTTTCCCAAGAAGGGAGCACCGCATGACTGAACAGTGGGCGGCCATGCTTGCCATTCAAGACTGCTGCCTGTCCATCTGTCTGCCAGTCTGTCCACCTCTCTGTAAATCCATCCGCAAGTCTGTCCTGTCCGCTTATCTGCCAGTCCACCCATCTGACCATTGGTCTCCTCTTGCTCTTTCTCTCTGATGGAAGAACAGGCCTCCCTGTGTGTGCCCCGCCCTTCATTTTGATCGTTTCTGGGCAGTCCCAATGTTGCACTGGTTCACCTGAAAACGCACCATTGTATACAGTGGAACCTCCCTTATAAGACCTTCAAAAATCATCCAAAATGAGGTCTTATAAGGGAGGGGTCTTAAAGGGAGGTAATTTTAATACTTACAAAGAAGGGCAATGTCTGAAAGAAAGTAGGTCTTATATGGAAGGGAGTCTTATAATGGGAGGTCTTATAAGGGAGGTTCCACTGTATATATCAGTATACAGTTCACTGTTTAGTGTTACTGAGCATGTGTGCAAACATCCGCTGATCAGCACACGTCTGCACGCACAAAGTCAAACACGCTTGCACACCGCATCATAAAACACATACCCTGCAAGTGCAACCCATCTATCCATGAGCACAGAGAGAGAGAGAGAGAGAGATAACTAACCTTGGTAGCAAAATGCAAGGATTTCAGAAATGTCCCTTTTTGAGAGACAGAGAGCAGGAGCTAAACTCGATGGCAAAGCGCAGGGAATTCAAACGAAATTCAAATTCTCATCCTCCAAAGTCGGAGTGTGGCTGCCCACGTGGCAAGGTATTCAAAAACGGTCACACACGTAATGTTCTCATCCCTAACTGTTGCATTTGTACCATAGCATGGATGCAACTGGATAAAATTTAAAAAACAGGCAAGGCAGGGAGGGGTCCAGAGGCCACCCAGGGCCCTGGCAGGGTACAGGGCTGGGGGGTCAGGGGGCAACGCCCCCCTGAAGCTGAAAAAAAAGCAAAATCATACTCAATTTGAAGCTTATTCCAGGGTTGTAAAGTGAGAATTCAACACTTTTTTTCCCCTTGAACTTTGAATCAATTTTTGGGGGGTGGTCAAAATTTGGAAAAGCAGGCACCGCCTGGTATCCGAGGCAAGGTTGCATCCATGCCATAGTGTTTGGGTTGTTGGGATGATCCCTGGAGTCTTTAAAGCCAGGGTATGACAACAAACAAACAAACAACAAAGTCTCAGAGGTTCTCCCCTTTAGAAGAAGAAACATTGAAAAACATGAACACAGACACGGACACAAGCACACACAGAAAACAACCAGAACCGACCTTGGTGGCAAAACGCAGGGAGTTCAAGGTTTCTGAGAAGTTCTCCTCTCTGGGAGACACGTTGACGAACATCAAGGTCTTGCTGTTGCCTCCCAGCGAGTTCTGTAGCAGGTATGTCAGCTTGCTGTCTCTGTACGGAATGTGGCTCTCCTAGAAGAATAAATAAACGAAGAAAGACAGGAAAGAATGAAGGAATGATTGGGAAAGGTAAAGATGTGCCACCCCCCCTGCATTTCTTGGTTAATTCTATTTTTCCGTTTTCGCCTTTCTTACAAAGCTGTATTTTAGGAATTTTTTTTAGCTAATAACCTTTTTGGAATACTAACCCTATCCCTAAACCTAACCCTACCCCCCACTATGTACTGCAGTACACCGCGATTTGTCACAGTTGTGGTTCGTTGCGTTTTTTCGTCTTATAGGGGGGGGGGGGGGGGGGGGGGGGGGGTAGGGTTAGGGTTAGGGTTAGTATTCCAAAAAGATAATTTGGTGAAAATGTTCCTAAAATACAGCTTTATGTATGGTAAGAAAGGCAATAACGGAAAAATACAATTAATCGAGAAATGTAGGGGGCGTGGCACATCTTGACCTTTACCGAATGATTGAATGAATAAATGAATCTATAGGTAAATAAATAAACATGGGTGCTACTCCCCAAAATGAAAAAAAACCCTGAAAAGCAGGGGTCCAGGGACCCATGGCCCCGGCAGCCCCGGCGGACGATTCAGGGGGGCAACTTAAGAGAGAGATACGAGAGACACTCACAAGATTTTCTGTCTTCCAAGCTGAACTTGCACAAATATGCACTAGTAGTGGAATGGTAAGGATGATAGAATAGATAGACAGTTAAAATGAGAGACAGAGACAGTTTGAGTCTGATAAGCCTTGTAAAATTATTACATTGCCTTTGTAAACTTCCAAGATAGAACTAGACTAAGTTCAAAACGCCACAAATTGCTTGTGGTCAATTTTTTTGGGGGGGATGAATTACAAAAAAACTAAAGTTCAGTTTCTGGTAAAATTAAAAATACTGAAATCAGTGTAAAAATGAAAGTGTAGCACCCATGAATAAAGGACTATAAAGATGACAGTGTTACTTCTCAGAGTGTTCTGCAACAGCTACGCCAGTTTGCCGCATCTGTACGCAATGTGGCTCTCCTAAGGCAAAAATAAACAAATTGATAAACAAAAAGCAGTAAATAAAAAAGCAGAAGAGGAAAAATCAGAAGCAGAAGCAGCAGAAGGGGTCTAGGCCACTTTTCCCCCAGGACACTTCTCTCCTGCCATTTCCCTCCTTGATGTTTCCCCCTTTTGCTCACCAAACACTTGCCCCCCCACACACACACACACACACTTGCCCACATTTCTCTTTTCCTCTGGACACCCCCCCCCCCTGGTATATTTACCTCCCCACACACACATTCCCCTCCCCTTTTTCTGCAGATAATGCCCTGTGGAGGGATCTGACAAGCAAAGAACTTCTTCTTCTATAAAGGCAGAGGCCACTGTGAAAAAAAACCCACCTAAATGAAGGCACACAACCTGAACAGAAGCACCCATTTATGTCTTCATGATGATGATTATTCACATGATGATGATGATGTTGATGATAATAATGATGACGACGATAATGATGATGATGATGTTGATGATAATAATGATGACGACGATAATGATGATGATGAAGAATAAGACTATTAGTATTACCTTGTTTCCCAGGGCCATGAGGATCTTGCCCAGGTGACTCAGGCTCCAGTTGATGGCCTGGGTCTCCCTCATGAAGATGACGATGATAATGACGATGATGATGAAGATGATGATGATGACGATGATGATGATGATGACAATGATGAAGATGATGATGAAGATCATGACAATGATGACAACAATGATGATAAGATGATGACGACAACGATGAAGTAGAAGAAGAAGATGATGATGATGATGAAGACTATTACCTCGTTTCCCAGGGCCATGACAACTTTCCCCAGGTGACTCAGGCTTCGGTTGACAATGATAATGATGATGACGACAATATGATGCAGGGCTCCCAGGGGGTCTCAGGGATGCACTAGAAAAATTATTTTTAGCATTCGCTATGCCACTGGGACCCTCTATCCCGCCTCTAGGACCCTCTATACTGTAAGTGAAGGAGTCCCTGGGACCCCTTGTTTTGCAGGATGATTGGGAGCCCTGTGATGATGATGACGACGATGATGAAGAAGAAGAAGAAGATGATGATGATGAAGATTATTACCTTGTTTCCCAAGGCCATGATGACCTTGCCCAGGTGACTGAGGCTCCGGTTGATGGCCTGGGTCTCCTTCAGTCGCTGGCCCTCGCTCCCTGAGTCCTTGAGGCGCTCGCTGCCCGCCAGGTCTACCAGGTTCAACATGCCTGAGACAACGCACCACAGAAACAACTGCATCAACCTTCCACGGGTGCAACTGAACTCCCCAAAATGAAATTTTTTAAAAAAACTCTGAAAGGCAGGGGTCCAGGGACCGCCCAGGGTACAGGCGCAGAGCCCTGCTGGAGGATTCAGGGAGTCAACAAAAGAGAGAGAGATAACGAGACAAACAGACAGTTAAAATGATGGACAGACAGTTTGAGTATGATAAGCCTTGTAAAATGATTACATTGCCTTTGAAAACAATATGGCCAGTTTTAAGGGCTTGGGAGCGGGGTGCTTAAAAAGTTGAACAGGACCCATACATTTTGGACAGGGCTCACAATTTATCCTTATGCGAAACACTGAAAAAACAGACCACATTCACCTTCTTAATAATCAAGCTCAAATTCACAGCTCATACAATACCGGAAATAAAATCATACTGCCATCCATATTTAAGTTACATGAAGATTTAATTTAGAAAAGTTCTCCAAAAAAATACACAGCCTTCCACCTCCTTTACCAAAGCGTTCAAACTCTACAAGACGTAAACACTCACAGGGCTCCCAGGGACCCCCATTTGGAGGTCTATGAAGTACTAAAAATTCTAAAGGACCCTCTAAAAGAATGTGCAGGGGGTCCCAGGGATGCACTAGAAAAATTATTATTTTTAGCATTCACAATGCCACTGGGACCCTCTATCCTGCCTCTATCCCGCCTCTATACTGTAAGTGAAGGAGTCCCTGGGACCCTTTGTTTTGGGGGACGATTGGGAGCCCTGACTCAGACTATAATACCAACAAAGGCACAGTGACTGACCGTGGCATGTTTCGCTGGTGATGCTGTTGTGCCCAGCCAGGTGAAGCATGAACACAGAGTGGCTGCGTGACGACCGCAGACCTGCCACATCTTAGAAATGAAAAAGAGGGGCAGGGGTCTGGGGGCCGGCGTAGGCCCCCAGTGGGGCACAGGGGCAACGCTGCGCCCTGTCAACTGAAGACTCTTATAATTGTCTTTCCATTTTTTATTGCGTCTTTTTTTCACTTTTTCAGTCACAACACGGTCGTTTTCGTCTCATCTTTCCGCCATCTTCAAGGAAGAGATCACGCTTACACTATTTTTGACCAATCAAAATTCAGCGATGAATTTCCAAGCAATTTGCCCTTATTACTTCTTCATCTGCGAACAGTAACCTTGACCGATTTTGGCACGCTCAGATAGCACTGTGCCTATTCGCACATTCTTGTTCATAACAAAAATCGTTGCTTGACGGCTCTCACAATATCGGAGTTTCGGCTATCGCGATCGGAGAACGGGTTGAAGTCCAAAAAAGCGGAGTCTACCCGCCGAAATCGGGGTGAATGGCAGGTCTGCAACCGCTGGCGCTATAAACCATAATGCTAACATAGGTACAGTGACTGACTGTGGCACGTTTCGCTGGTGATGCTGTTGTGCCCTGCCAGGTGCAGCATGAAGTGGCTGTGTGACGACCGCTATAAACCATAATGTTAACAAAGGCACAGTGACTGACTGTGGCACGTTTCGCTGGTGATGCTGTTGTGCCCTGCCAGGTGCAGCATGAACACGGAGTGGCTGCGTGACGATCGCTATAAACCATAATGCTAACACAGGTAAGTGACTGACCGTGGCACGTTTCGCTGGTGATGCTGTTGTGCCCTGCCAGGTGCAGCATGAACACGAAGTGGCTGCGTGACGATCGCTATAAACCATAATGTTAACAAAGGCACAGTGACTGACCGTGGCACGTTTCGCTGGTGATGCTGTTGTGCCCTGCCAGGTGCAGCATGAACACGGAGTGGCTGCGTGACGATCGCTATAAACCATAATGTTAACAAACAAAGGTACAGCGACTGACCGTGGCACGTTTCGCTGGTGATGCTGTTGTGCCCTGCCAGGTGCAGCATGAACACGGAGTGGCTGCGTGACGACCGCTCGTTGCACTTGGTCGCCGCCACCGCCCGGTTGTCACTGGCGCGCTTCAGGAGCCGGGCAATCTGACCAGACAATATTGTACAATATTCATACTATAACATGTATGCTCCTGTGAAATTTCAAAATTCCTGCAAGGCAGGGGTCCAGGGGCCTACCAGTTATCAACTTGACTTAAACAATCCTAAAAATAAAAAGTTCCTGGTAAAGGCATGCAAATATTTATCTGTATTCATTTCTTTTATATTCTACACATGCAAGAAACCGACAAAATGTTTATAAATAGGAAATTTGTTGCTTCCCAATAGCTCATAATCCGGCGACGCCGGCTCCAGGCAATAAAAAAAATCCTGCATTTTCAGGACATCCTGAAAGCACCCGCTATCCATGTAACATAAACACATCAAAAAAGGTGTTTCGTCTGGAACTGTGTTAATTTTGAAGCTCGAAACTGCCATCTGATGCACTCTGCTTTAGACCAAAGCGTCTCTAAACGAAGCATATTTTCTCGTGACACACACAGTTTTTCAAACAAATGTGATGCAGCACAGGAAAACCAGGCTAATATCGTAAATGATCACTTTTGACGTATTCATATTTTCAGAAAGGCCAGAGACAACAGATTAACAGGCAAAAAACAGAATTCATCTATCTCTAATAGTTTATTTTGAACAATTTTTCAATCAATCAAATCTCTCTCTCTTTCTCTCTTTCTTTATCTCTCTTGTGGCTGGCCGACTTTAGCTGGGTATTCACGTACTGCATCACATATGTTAAAAAAATTTATAGAGATACTCCCTAAAATATCTAGGTATTAGTTAAGTAACCCCCCTATAAAAAAAAATCATGAGGCCTATTTCACACAGTGATTCAGACGCCCTGATTTCGAAGATAGAATTAGCGCAGAAACTATGCATCCTTTCTTTGTTTATAAAACTATGTGTTCTTTTTACCACAGAATAACAGCTGATTAGCTTGACAGGTTCCCAACCTGTCCTATCCGTTTCCGTTAAAAATAGGCTAGAACACCAAGGCTACATCAAAATGATGTTATGCTCTGCATAGTTATGCAGGGATTGTCTTTAGCCATGACAAGCTCCTAGCATAACATCATCAGTCTCCCAAATCCTCCGAAGTCGGAGTGTGGCTGCCCACGTGGCGGGGTAATCAAAAACGGTCACACACGTAATGCTCTGATCTCTAGCTGGTGCATTTGTACCGTAGTAGTGTCCAAGCGCTTCGGCTGTTGTGATGATCCCTGGAGTCTTTTAGCCAGGGTACAACAATAACATTCGGTACAAACCTCATACTCGTCCTTGACCTCCACAGTCGTGAGGTTGGTGACGTTGACCTGGTTGTCTCGCCCCATCAGTCGAATCTCGTGCTTCACGCTGGTGTTTTTGTCCTTGTTGGTGGTCAGGAGATCTCCAAGGGTCTCGTTGTAGATCTCCACAAAGGACGTGGTGAACTTGTACTGCAAACAACAAAGCTAGGGTACATAACAAAGGGAGGTTTGCTCCTCAATGAGCGACTTAGCTGGAGCTTTTGTCCGCCAGGTGGCATAACCACTCGAGTGGGGCTAATCCTCTCTATATTCTAAGTTGGGGATAAAGAGAGAGAGATAGGGAGGAGTCCCACCCTCCCTCTCTCTCTCTCTCACTACACCTAACTAAGAATATAGCGTGATAAGCCCCTAGTGGATTGACTGCCCCCTGGCACTCAAATTATCTCCATAAGTCGACCATTCTTTAAACATTTTTATATATTCAGGCAGAGGCCTCTGCAATATAAGGGAAGAGCCTGAAAAGAAGCACCCACATAGCCTGAAGAGAAGCACCCACATAGCCTGAAGAGAGGCACCCACATAGCCTGAAGAGAAGCACCCACACAGCCTGAAGAGAGGCACCCACATAGCCTGAAGAGAAGCACCCACATAGCCTGAAGAGAAGCACCCACATAGCCTGAAGAGAAGCACCCACATAGCCTGAAGAGAAGCACCCACATAGCCTGAAGAGAAGCACCCACATAGCCTGAAGAGAGGCACCCACATAGCCTGAAGAGAAGCACCCACATAGCCTGAAGAGAAGCACCCACATAGCCTGAAGAGAGGCACCCACATAGCCTGAAGAGAAGCACCCACATAGCCTGAAGAGAAGCACCCACATAGCCTGAAGAGAGGCACCCACATAGCCTGAAGAGAAGCACCCACATAGCCTGAAGAGAGGCACCCACATAGCCTGAAGAGAAGCACCCACATAGCCTGAAGAGAAGCACCCGCTATCCCTTGTCCTGCAACATCAGGCACATAGCCTGAAGAGAAGCACCCACCATCCCTTGTCCTGCAATATCAGGCACATAGCCTGAAGAGAAGCACCCACTATCCCTTGTCCTGTAATATCAGGCACATAGCCTGAAGAGAAGCACCCACTATCCCTTGTCCTGCAACATCAGGCACATAGCCTGAAGAGAAGCACCCACTATCCCTTGTCCTGCAATACCAGGCGCATAGCCTGAAGAGAAGCACCCACTATCCCTTGTCCTGCAATATCAGGCACATAGCCTGAAGAGAAGCACCCACTATCCCTTGTCCTGCAACATCAGGCACATAGCCTGAAGAGAAGCACCCACTATCCCTTGTCCTGCAATACCAGGCACATAGCCTGAAGAGAAGCACCCACTATCCCTTGTCCTGTAATATCAGGCACATAGCCTGAAGAGAAGCACCCACTATCCCTTGTCCTGCAATATCAGGCACATAGCCTGAAGAGAAGCACCCACTATCCCTTGTCCTGCAATACCAGGCACATAGCCTGAAGAGAAGCACCCACTATCCCTTGTCCTGTAATATCAGGCACATAGCCTGAAGAGAAGCACCCACTATCCCTTGTCCTGCAATATCAGGCACATAGCCTGAAGAGAAGCACCCACTATCCCTTGTCCTGCAACATCAGGCACATAGCCTGAAGAGAAGCACCCACTATCCCTTGTCCTACAATATCAGGCACATAGCCTGAAGAGAAGCACCCACCATCCCTTGTCCTGCAACATCAGGCACATAGCCTGAAGAGAAGCACCCACATAGCCTGAAGAGAAGCACCCACATAGCCTGAAGAGAAGCACCCACATACCTGCCACCCCTTGTCCTGCAGGTCTCTTGCTGTGGAGAAGATCTGGGTGACTCCGCGGGGGATCATGCCCTTGGTCTCTTCCCCGGTGTTCGAGTCCCCGCCCTCCATAGTGTACGTCTTGCCGGAGCCCGTCTGCCCGTAGGCAAAGATGCACACGTTGTAGCCGTCCAAAGCACTCTGGGAAAAACAACAAAATGCATTAACCCTTTCACCGCCAATGTCGTATTCTAGCACCACACTGATTTAACACCCATGCTACTAAAAGTTATGAAAGTTGGATCAGTTATCCAATATCCTTATGTTGTTAATCTTAGGAGATAAGGAAAGGATTTACTTGACTCATGTCACTGGGAGATTCACAGTACTGCAGATGCCAAATTTTCTTTACCTAGGTACCGGTAAGTTTGAGAGAAAATGTTGGATGAAAAATGGCTGGCGGCAAAAGGGTTAAGCGTACAAAATGTTTTCTTCAATTGTTGCTAGACCCTGTCTGCCCGTAGGCAAAGACGCACCCATTGTAACCATTGAGAGCACTCTGAACAAAATAAACAATAAAACAACAGTAGAAATTAGAATCAGACACGAAGGCTTGCTTTTTTAAGGTCTGTGTACACACATGTGCGGAGATTCTGTGCGGAAATCCCATGCCCAATCCGTAAATAAGTGGAAGAAAGAAGGGTAAAAATGTACGGATTAGGGGAAATTCGGACTCGTGCACAAATCTTGTCCCTTCTTTCTTTTACTTATTGGGAATTGCACACAGGTTTCCGCAAGGAATCTCAGCATACGTACTTTTATTTTGAGACACTCAATATTTTGAGCTAAAACTTTTGCTATAAAAATGATTAAATTAGGACCAAGAATACCTGCTGGTATTATATAGAGTACCAAGGGGGGTTGCGTACCCCTCAAAATGACGCAAGCATGATGTGATTTCTCTACAATCTCTACGATTTCGAGGGGGGGTACGTGCGAACCCAACCAACGCACAGACCTGTTAGTACTCTACACGTTTTCAATACAGTTTAACCTCCTACATAAGACCTTCAAAAATCATCCAAAATGAGGTCTTATAAGGGAGGGGTCTTATAAGGGAGGTAATTTTAATACTTACAAAGAAGGGCAATGTCTCAGAGAAGTAGGTTTTATATGGGAGGGAGTCATAATGGGAGGTCTTATAAGGGAGGTTCCACTGTATATATAAAAAAAAAGAAAGCCCACAAACCTGCACCAGTTGGGCGATTTCCTCAAACACCTCCTCCTGTGTGTTCTCTGGGTGGAAGACGCGGTCGAAGGTGAACTCGTACTTGTTGTTGCCCCGTCGGTTGTTGAACAGCGTGCTCTGCACAAAACACACACACATACGTAACTGCTTATGTTGTCCATTTTTCCTTAGTTTTGTTTCCATTTTGAATGCATGCAAATGTGTTTCCTTGCTTGTATTGTGCTTGTACGAGACCACACTGTAATTTCACCTAACGTGATAATAAAGTATTTTTGACTTTGACTTTGATTTGACAGTCAGACAGACAGCCAGACAAACATACAGGCGTACCTCGTTCATGGACATTTCGGTGAGTCTGTCCATCTCCAGTATCTTGTTGTCAGTGTCGGGGAAGTTCATGTGGGGGATCACCCC
This sequence comes from Phymorhynchus buccinoides, assembly GCA_017654935.2. Lineage (NCBI taxonomy): Eukaryota > Metazoa > Mollusca > Gastropoda > Neogastropoda > Raphitomidae > Phymorhynchus > Phymorhynchus buccinoides. The sequence goes on from CM065697.1 coordinate 43,727,751, forward strand.
GTCATTGCCCACCGCTTCCTCACCCAGTAAGGGACGCACGCGACAGAACACGCGAATGTTGCCCTGCCACAATATTAACATTGGAGTATAAATAATGATAATAAATCACAGTTGATGTGGGGGATCACCCCGTCATTGCCCACCGCTTCCTCACCCAGTAATGAAACGCACGCGACAGAACACGCGAATGTTGCCCTGCCACAATATTGAATAATAGCATTGGAGTATCAATAATGATAATAAATCACAGTTGATGTGGGGGATCACCCCATCATTGCCCACCGCTTCCTCACCCAGTAATGAAACGCACGCGACAGAACACGCGAATGTTGCCCTGCCACAACATTGAATAATAGCATTGGAGTATAAATAATGATAACTAGAGCATGGGTGCAACTACACAAAATGAACAAACCTGAAAGGCTGGGCTCTAGGGGTAATGTCCCCCTGCAGCTGAAAAATGTTTTTATTTATGATGGTATTTTAGTTTGCTTTTTCCACAATTTATACAAATGCTTAGTGTTTGAAAAATACAGTAGACACACAAATATCTTGTTTGACAAGTTTTAAAAACAGGAAATTCCTTTTCTGGTAACATTCAAAAACAGAAAATCCTTGCATACCAGGAAAATTTGCACCCATGCTAGAGAGTGAAAACCCTAGATCAACCAGTGGCGTGGCAAACGTCTGTCACCATTAATTATATTTAGTAATGCACAATCTTTTACTTTTATTTTATTCTTTTCACAGCACAGAGCTACCTTCAAAAAGAATACACAGTTAGTGGCGTTTGTGGTTTCTTTGATCAAATATTATCTCCATTAATTATATTTGTCTTACTACAATAGTACGTGTACTAACATGCTTAAGAAAACTCAAAGCTGTTGTTTGCTGTCACTATGACATAAGCAACAAACAGCAACACTGACCGACACCAAGCAACGCACACACTGAATTCGCTGCAGATACAGCAACTACAATAAGGAATGAAGACAAAATTTGGAACGATTTGAAATTAAAAGGACACTCACACACACACACACTGTGACACAGACGCACACACATGAGTCTGGGGGGAAATATCGCTGTAAACTCCGAAAAATATGGTACAGTAAAACCTCCCTTATAAGACCTCCCATTATAAGACTCCCTCCCATATAAGACCTACTTCTCTGAGACATTGCCCTTCTTTGTAAGTATCAAAATTACCTCCCTTGTAAGACCCCTCCCTTTCAAGACCTCATTTTGGATGATTTCTGAAGGTCTTATAAGGGAGGTTCCACTGTACTCCATATCATTATTTTTCCTATAAAAAAATAAAAATAATAAAAATGGGACCCCAGACAAGAACATAAACTGAAAACGTTCACACTATGTGAGTTTTTCTTACCTTCAACTCCTGTATGGTGTTGTGGAGCTGTCGTCGGACCGTCTCGTGGTCCCGGATCTTTTTCTGGTTCTCCTCGATGGTGGCCTCACGCTCGGCCAACAGATCCTTCAGCTCCCGGATCTCGTCGTCGCGAGCGCGGATGTCGCGGAACGCTTGGTCCAAACTCAGCTGCCATCATGACAGAAAACAGGAGAGAACTATCACACAAACCAAATCACAACAAGTGTAAAGTGATGCTGTTTTGTTGACGATGCAAAACGAAACATGTAATATTTCAACATAAATGTCTTTTTTTCAACAACACAGAGAACCAAAACTATACAGTGGAACCTCCCTTATAATAAGACCTTGAAAAATAATCCAAAATGAGGTCATAAACGGAGGGGTCTTGAGAGAGGTAATTTTAATACTTACAAAGCGCAATGTCCCAGAGAAGTAGGTCAAAATGAGGTCACAAAGGGAGGGGTCTTACAAGAGAGGTAATTTTAATACTTACAAAGGGCAATGTCTCAGAGAAGTAGGTCTTATGTGGGAGGGAGTCTGATAATGGGGGGTCTTATAAGGGAGGTTCCACTGTACTTCCCCTCTTCACGACAGCCTCCCAAACATTGGCACAGTTGTACTTTAGACACAACCCTCAATCTCAAAGTCTGGTTCCTTCAGTTTTTATGAAAATAACCCTAGACTGATCCTAACCCTATGATGGGCTACCTAATCCCTTTCCCAGAGAAGGGTAAGAATGTTCAGGGCTCCCAGGGACCCCCATTTCTATGAAGTACTAGAATTCTAAGGGACCCTCTAAAAGAATGTGCAGGGGGTCCCAGGGATGCACTATAAAGTCTTTTTAGCATTCACAATGTCATTGGGACCCTCTATCCCTCCTCTAGGACCCTCTATGCTGTAAGTGAAGGAGTCCCTGGGACCCCTTGTTTTGCGGGAAGATTGGGAGCCCTGATGTTGCTTCTCAGTGAAAATTATCAATGCAAAAAGTTGAGGGGGGAGGGGAGAGGGGTTGCATAAAGTACATTGTCAAATTATATGACAAGAACAACAATCAAAATATTATATGCTGAAGAAATATTTGAAGCTGTTTCTTGTACACCAACAACTCCTTCAGCTCTCGGATTTCACAGTCACGCGCATGGATATCTTGGAACGCTTGCTCCAAAATTCAGCTGTCGGTGTAAAAATGTAACTTCTTCTTTTTCTGCGTTCCCAGGCCAAAAGGCCATAATGGATAAAGTATGTATGTGTCCGGTTTTCAGTTTTCATTGGTCTCCCCGCTGCATACAGCTGACACATTCTGATTTCGGAGAAGCTCAAAGGAGAAAAAACATTTGGAAGATTTTTTTTTTTAAAGGCAGGAGAATGGGCCAACAAGTCAGAAAGACAGTAGATGATAGAAAGCAAAGGGAAAAGGCAGTCAAAGAGAGTGGCAGATTAGAGGAAGTTACAAGCACAGAACTTCCAGAAGGTGGGGGAACTATTTTTACGAAAGACTCCCCAGTGTCCCCACGGGGAGAGACTCGTGGAGGGGGCAGGGTCGTCCAGCTCCCCGTATGGAAGCATGAGGCATCCACCCACTGCCCCAGGACAATAAACAATAGCCACAGTCCACCCACCTTAGTGCTGTCAAGCTCAGCGTTGATTTTGGCCCGTGAGGCCTGTCAGCTGTGCTAAGGAGGCCTTCAATCTCCATGATGGCAATAATCAACTATCATACACACACACACACGCACACGCACACACACACACACAGTAGTGTCCACCCACCTTAGTGCTGTCAAGCTCAGCGTTGATTTTGGCCCGTGAGGCCTGTCAGCTGTGCTAAGGAGGCCTTCAATCTCCGTGATGGCAATAATCAACTATCACACACACACGCACACACACACACACACAGTAGTGTCCACCAACCTTAGTTGTGTCAACCTCAGCTTTGATTTTGGCCCGAGAGGCCTGTCAGTCTGCTGCTAAGGAGGCCTTGAGGTCAGCTGTGCTCCAATCTCCGTTATGGTAATAATCAACTATCACACACACACGCACACGCACACACAGTAGTGTCCACCCACCTTAGTTGTGTCAACCTCAGCTTTGATTTTGGCCCGAGAGGCCTGTCAGCTGTGCTAAGGAGGCCTTGAGGCCTCCAATCTCCGTTATGGTAATAATCAACTATCACACACACATACACACACAGTAGTGTCCACCCACCTTAGATGTGTCAAGCTCAGCATTGATTTCGGCCCGTGAGGCCTATCAGCTGTGCTAAGGAGGCCTTGAGGCCTCCGATCTCTGTGATGGTAATAATCAACTATCACACACACACAGTAGTGTCCACCCACCTTAGTGGTGTCAAGCTCAGCGTTGACTTTGGCCTGGGAGGATGTGAGCTGTGCCAGGGAGGCCTTGAGGCCTCCGATCTCCGTTCTGGCCGCGGTGAGCTCGTCATCCAGGGAGGCCTTCTGGCGCTCCAGGGAGGCCTTGGAGAAGTTCAGGTCGTCGATTTCCCGCTGCAGCTTGCGTCGCACCGAGTCCATCTCCTGTTCCAGATCCCTGGAAATTAGGACAACTGTACGTGTCAAAATCCTACAGAGAGAAAAAATATATTTTTTTTTTCTGCCAGTCCCCCTGAGGCAGTAACATCAGCCTCAGTGGAGGGCTTCAAATCCTGGATCTAAGAAACAACGCCCCCCCCCCCCCCCCCCATCCACTCCTACACCCACCCCCCCCCCCCACCCTCACGCGAACTATCGGCAAACGAAGGGTGTTTCTTAGACCGTTTTCGCCGATTTGAGTGAGCGCAACGTAACGTTAGCCCTTTAGCCCTTGTGAAAGAGAGCCCTCTGAATGTTGAATAAAGGTAAGTATAAATACTTTTTTTTTCCAGTCCTCACAAAAAAAAAAAAAGGAAAACAAAATCAAAGGGAATTGATAAGAAAGATGCAAAGCAAAGAAAAGATTATCATCAAAGCAGGCACATCAATATAAACAGACACATAATAAATTCAGCAGAGAAATGGGATGAGAGGGAGAGTGAGAGGAACAAAACAAAACATGAAGAGAAAAATAAGAGAGGAGGGGGGGGAGAGTAGAGAGAAAGAGAGAGGGGGGGGGGTAGAAAGAGAGAGAGAGAGAGAGAGAGAGAGAGAGAGAGAGAGACAGACAGAGACAAAGAGAGACAAGAGACAAAGTGAAACAGAGACTTCCCACTGACCTGATCTGAGTCCTGAGGCCCTGGTTCTCCCTGCTGACCTGCTGGGTGGTGTGGGTGGTCTGCTCGATGTCCCCGGAGAGCTGCTGCTTCTGGTCCTCCAGCTGGCGGATGCGCTGGTTGTAGGACTGCAGCTGTCCCTGCAAGGTGGCGCTGGCCGTCTCCCGCTGGCTGAGGGTCGCCTCCATGTCCTGCAGGCGGCCTTTCAGGTCCCAGGCCGGGCGCTTCTTGCTTCCCCCTGAGTGCAAAGCCCAAGAGTAATATTATATACCAGGGCTTCTGAAATCGTACAGCTTGTGCGTATCTACGCACTAGAGCTCTCAAATCACCCCCTAGAATCTGAAACTGCAGGCGGCCCTTCAGGTCCCAGCCCGGGCGCTTCTTGCCTCCCCCATAGTGCAAAACCAGACGTGCTTACCACCTACACAAGTCTTTGAGTAGTCTGGAGAGCTGAAATGAGTAGTTTGGGTGCAAAATGCAGGGCTCCCAGGGACCCCCATTTGGGGGTCTATGAAGCACTAAAATTCTAAAGGACCCTATAAAAGAATGTGCAGGGGGTCCCAGGGATGCACTAGAAAAATTATTTTTAGCATTCGCAATGCCACTGGGACCCTCTATCCCACCTCTAGGACCCTCTATACTGTAAATGAAGGAGTCCCTGGGACCCCTTGTTTTGTGGGACGATTGGGAGCCCTGGAAATGTATACATGTGTGTAGTTTTATTCATTAAACCATCAAATGTTCACTTAAAATGAGTAATTAGAGCATTATTTTCAATTGTGAAGAGTAGTAGAGGTCTAAATTGAGTAGAATACTACTCGAAAAGAGTAGAGTAAACAGGTCTGCAAAACCCATGAGTAATATACCAGGGCTTCTGAAATCGCACAGATTGTGCGTATCTACGCACTAGAGCTCTCAAATCACCCCCTAGAATCTGAAACTGCAGGCGGCCCTTCAGGTCCCAGGCCGGGAGCTTCTTGCCTCCCCCTGAGTGCAAAACCCAAGAGTAATATACCAGGCCGGGGCTTGCATGGGTAATATACCACTACTGCATGGGTGCAACTCCACAAAATGAAAAAAACCTGAAAGGCAGGGGTCCAGGGACAGAGCCCCGTCGGACGGTGTGGTTCAGTTTGGCAACTTAAGAGAGAGAGATAATGAGACAGACAGACAGTTAAAATGAGAGACAGTGACAGTTTTGAGTCTGATAGTGATAAGCCTTGTAAAATTATTACAATGCCTTTATAAACTTCCAAGATAGAACAACTAAGTTCAAAATGCCCCAAATCGCTTGTGGTCAATTTTTGTTGGATGAATTAAAAAAAAACTAAAGTTCGGTTTCTGGTAAAATAAATAATACTGAAATCAGCGTAAAACTGAAAGAGCAGAATCCATAGGCTTCTGAAATTGTACAGATTGTGCATATTTATGCACTAGAGCTCTCAAATCACCCCCTAGAATCTGAAACTGTGCATGAGATTTACCCTTTAAAATATCATTTAAGGGGTGCGATGATGCATTAAAATGATGACACAACTGTTGCTAATCAGTAAGTTAATGACGTTCTTCGTTTTTGAATCGTCTGCTAGGCCTTTCTGCCACAAACTGTCTAGGCTAGATCTAAAATTCTACTGGATCGTGCAGAAAGCCCAAATCGCTGAAAGCTCATTGCCCATGGGGTGGGGGTGGGGGGGATCAGGGGATGAAGCTTCTCCCATGTTTTTGCCATTACCCCTTAAAATTTGCAACTGGGGGGGAGAATACCCGTACAAATTCTAAGCAGGGGTGTGCGCGTACCCCTTAAGAGGGGGAAAATATCAGAAGCCCTGTATACTGACTTGCCCTGTTCGTCAGATCAAACCCAGCAACTGTTCTTTTCTTCTCTAAACTGTGGGTGGTCTTCTCTGCATTTTAATTGTTTTTCTTTCATCCAAAGACAGATTGTAAGAAATGGCATCGCCTAAAATCTTTATTCTTGTTAAATAAAGTTTTTCAGTGTTCAGTTAAACCAGCAAGAACTAAACAATGAAACATTTCCCAAGTAGAAACTATTACACTACAGTACAGCAAGCTTTTCCCAAACCAGAACCAAGCATTGTATTTGTAACAGAGGAAAAGCATTTTTCTCCAAAAAATGTAGGGTTTCACTTTCAGGAGAAGTGGTGTGATCAGGAGGCAATTTCTCTTGAAGATGAACATAAAACTGTTCAAACTTGGGGAAAGGGCACGCCCACAAGCTTAAAACCCTTTCTCAGTTTCTGACATTTAATTTTCTGCATTCATTTATTTTGGAATTCAAAAAACAAATGGACACTTGCCAAGGCGGAAATCTAGGGATAACTAACGAATATCTTCCAAGCCAGAACTTTGTAACAAGCATTTCTAAAACAGAAATTATTCAGTGATGATTCTAGACTTTTAGAAAAGGGGGTCCAAGGACCCCTAAAGATGAAAAAAGAGGGTCCTAGGGACTCTTCATGGTAAAAAAATGGGGTCCCAGTTTGATACAAAACAAGCACCTCATGCCGTCGTCTCGGTTTTCTAACCACGGCCATTTTATAAGCCAGTCTTTCTGAAAGGTTCTTGTTTTGATGTGAGTATTAGGTCTACCACCACTGGCACTGGTTTTGTTTTGAACCTCCTCATGACCATCGCCACGTGCGTCAGCAATCTCAAGTTCATTGTCACTGGATGTTGGCCCCGAATCTTCTACTGCAGCCGTATCTTCATTCACAACAGATCGAGATGTTTGGCCAGATTCTTCTAAGTCAGACACTTTAGGTGTTTTGGATGACTTGAACGCATAATCAAACAGTGTTGATGTTCGCTTCATGATTGCCACAGCACCAGACCTCTCACTAAATCCATCTTCTCACTCGGACGCGCTCCACTCATAAGACTCAACTCGTGATAAAGCATTGACGTCCAATGGCGGGCGCGAAAGGGGATTATTCATTTCCGGCTTACTGGCTATACGCAAAGAAGCAGTGCAATTTTGTAATGTCGCACTGGTGGTTTAAAAACGCGTCCGCATTTTTTTTCTAGCGTCATAGGGGACGCACTGGCTTTTCATTTAGGCGTCATCAGCGTAAATTTCGCGCGATTTCGCCCAGGACGCGCTCTAGAATCATCACTGATTATTGCCTCAGTCGGAACACTTCACTTGTCACCCTGGCAGCTTCTCTAAACTGTGGGGGTCTGCAAACCCCCTCTCCCCAAACCCCCTCTCCTATCAATCGTGGCGCAGCACTGCGGCAATACACTCTCCAAGTGGGAGCAGCCCAAATTTCATAGAGACCGGTCTCTGTGACTAGACAGTACAGTGGAGAACTGATAACTCAAAATAACTTTTGGGTCCCAGTTAATTTCTATGTTGAAAAGTCTTTTTAACTCAAAATATAATTTCAGTCCCTTAAATTTTGACTAAAGCGATGTTACTGTAAGTGCAATACAAATTATACAGATCTTCAGATTGTCAGCGGGCCCGGGTCATTGTCCCATATTGATATTGATAATTTGACCCCTCATTTTGTGCAGCAAGAGGTCCCATTTGACCCATGAAGTCTGCAATTAATTTTTTTACGTGTAATAATAGTAAATACTACAGTGACACATAACATTGGCCCATTCTTTTGGAAATTGACCCATCATTTTCTGTAATCAGGGACCGTCATATGACCGACGAAGTTTGGAAACAATCTGAAGCTCTGGTTACAAGTACAACAAATAAATGCATGAATTAGCAAGAAATTCAAATATATATATATCCTTGAGTTGAAATTCAAATATTTCAAGATCAACGCTATCAATCCACCAGACAACCCACCTATCGCGGTGCTCTGTGACGGAGCGCCGGCGCCAGCCCTTCCTGCTGCAGGTTTCTGCACGGCAGCCGATGTTCCTGAAAAACAACATCATTGTGGATTCAGGGCCCCCATTCGTCCCACAAAATAAGGGGTCCCAGGGACTCCTTCACTTACATTATAGAGGGTCCTAGAGACAGGATAGAGGGTCCCAGTGGTGCATAGCGAATGCTAAAAATAATTTTTCTAGTGCATCCCTGGGACCCACTGCACATTCTTTTAGAGGGTCCTGTAGAATCTTAGTGCTTCATAGACCCACAAATGGGGGTCCCTGGGAACCCTGTGGATTGATCCGGTGTCTTTTTCTTGTGGTTTGCTCAAACTTGTTTATTGCTACTTTTTAAGACGCAAAAGAAAGAACGTGTTAACTATTATGCCATAAAAATGACTATTAATGATATTTGAACTCCTTGACTGTGTCTACTATGGCGTGTGTGATGTCATTGATCATGACGTAACTTTTGATGGTACGGTCTTGGGATGCTGTTTTTTTGGTTCAGACAAGTCAGGAACGATATATATCTCTAGACCATTTTTTTCAGATTGAGTCTAACGCTAAAGGGTCTCTTTTAAATTTGATAAGAAAATCGATAATTTCTCAAAAATGTTCTCTGTCGCAGGCATTGAAGGGATTAACCGTGACGGCATGAATAATGCATGCTGGATAAGGCATGAAGTCGAACAAATGAAATTGAAATTCGGTTTCAAACGCAGATTCACTCCTACTCCTAGTTCTGGTTTACTTTTAGAAAACGTATGTTGCATCCAATGTGTTGCGAGTCATAACTAGAGCTAGATACAGCTAAAATGATAGACAGAGACAGTTTGAGTCTGATAAACCTTGTAAAATTATTACATTGCCTTTCTAAACTTCCAAGATAGAACAACCAAGTTCAAAATGCCCCAAATCGCTTGTGGTCAATTTTTGTTTTTTTTTAATGAATTTTAAAAAAAAACCTGAAGATCAGTTTCTGGTAACATAAAAAATACTGAAATCAGTGTAAAAATGAAAGAGTAGCACCCATGCTAAGATACCTGCGCGGGTTGTGGCAGTCCTGCCCGCAGGAGGTTTGGGAACAGAAGTGGCTGAGGACGATGTGAGGGGTCTCTTGGTTCCTGCACCCATGGTAGCCCCTGTAGACACAAGGTTGTCATTACTTAACAAAGACTGTTTGCTGCTGTTTTCATGGGTGCTCCTGGGAAACTTCAAAAATCCTGCAAGGCGGCAGCCCCTGTGTGTGCAAGGGCAGCACACACACATTTACTGCTCTTTTTTCACCCCTCTAGACTAGTACAAGTGCTACATTCCTTTGAATATAGCAAAATCTTATGTAGGCCCTTTTTATTGTACAAGAGTGTGTGTGTGTGTAAGGAAATCGTTGCTTCTCAAATCCTCATAATCCGGCGACACCGGCTCTACGCAATTTAAAATTCCTGCAATTCAGGACATCCTGAAAGAAGGAGCATCCATGCGTTTTTGATGCCATTAACCCTTTCACCGCCAATGTCGCATTTTTGCACCACAATGATTAACACCCATGTCACTAAAACTCTTGAAATCAGGGTCTGTTTTTCAATTACACTGTGTTCCTAAATTTGGGTAGTAAGGATGGACCCTATTCTAAAAGTGTCACAGAGAAATCCCACAATATAAGAATATTGCAGACAAAATCTTTTCTGTAGCCAAGTAAATTTAATGGAAATGTTTAACTCAAAGATGGCTGGCGGTGAAAGGGTTAATTAGTTTTAAAAAATAATAACAATAATAAAGCAACTTGTTTTAATGTGTGATGACTGGAAAAAAAGACCAACCTATCATTGAGTTCTAAATGGACAAATGGAGACATAATGTAATCAATTATTATAAGTGTTGATTCTTTCTTCCTCCCCGTGGGGATACCTGGCGAGGGGGAGGGGGGGGGGTCTTTCGTAAAAATAGTTCCCCCACCTTCTGGAAGGTCTGTGCTTGTAACTTCCTCTAATCTACCACTCACTTTGACTGCCATTTCCCTTCTTTCTGTCATCTACTATCTTTCTGACTTATTGGCTCATTCTCCTGCCTTTTTTCAAAAGTCTTTCAAATATTTTTTCTCCTTTGAGCTTCTATAAAAATCGGAATGTGTTGGCTGTACGCAGCGGGGAGACCAGTGAAAACTGAAAACTGGACACATACGTATTATCCATTATGGTTCATATGGCCTGGGAATGCAGAAGAAGAAGATTCTTTCTTCAAAATCAGGGAGACAGAATCAACTCGTGAAAATATACGTAGTCTCGATTTTCAGGGGCCACCCACTTTACAATCTTAGAACATTTTTTTGTTCAAAACTGAGCATCAGGAAATGTCTTTTCACAATATAAATTAGACTAGTAGACAAAAGCAGATGCAGACCTGCTTACCCCTATTTTGCAAATTTGTAATTTCTGAAATAAAAAATAGTAATTTTGAAGAAGAAAAAAAATGTAATCCAACGCGCTGCCGATTCTTTTTCTTCACAAAGCCTGATTAACAATAAACTATTTGTAATTACACAATTATATGCAAGCAATAGTGCACTGGGAGACCTTTAAAAACATTTTTTAAACCATGTATTTGCCTTTTCTTTGGTGTCTTTCCATCAGATTTTGGATCATTTGACCTAGAACTCTCACCACGCGGTCGCTTTGACGCCATCTTGAAACAGAATGAAAAGAAATTGATGCGCATTGTATGCTGGGAACCGGAATTACTTTTCACCGTATTGTTTCAAAAGCATCGCTTGCCGATGCAACTGTAGTGGGGGGGGGGGTAGGAACATTTTTTTTTTTTTTTTTTTTTTTTCGTCGCCGTAATTCTCGTAACTTGACTTTTGTTTCGTAAAAATGACGGTAAAATCGTAAAGGTAAACAGGTCTGCAGATGATATAATATTTAACATTTCTAGTTCTACTGTTGTTGGTTTTTTTAAAGCAACAAAACATTGCCAACTGCAACACCAACCTTTTCTTCCTGCATTAAGGGAAGAGGTCGAGGTCGAACGTGCAGAGCATGTGGCTGTGGAGGTGGACTTCTTCAAGCGGGGTTGAACACTCGCTGCCGGCTTGCCCAATCTGCTGTTAGCGTTAACCGCTGCGGGAGGCTTTGCACTGCTGGGCACAGACGATGACGATTTTGAAGAGTTGGGCAACGAAGAAAACACAAATTTTGCAGTAGTGTTGGCAGCAGACTCCCCTCCATTGTCCAGGCGGGACTTTTTGGAATCTGTTTCCTGCGTCTGGGGATTAAAATATCAATTGTGTGAAAATGAAATCTTCAAAATGTCAATGCCTAGCCGAGGAAAAACGAATGGCAAGTTTCACAAATAAACCCTCTGGGGGGAGATAAGAAAATGACGACAAGTAACTCAAAAATTACTTTTTCAGTCAATTTATTTCATCTTCTGTTGCTGGATGGATATTGCCATGCGAATTGTATTTTTGTATCAAGATATAAAATTATAATGATGAGCTTAAAAAAATGAACACGACAACCTAGACCCTTTGCAGACAAAGTGTATAAATTTGCATTTTTCCTGAACTTTGTGGAAATAAACGGTTAAAAAAAATGACATGTTATGATTATTATCACATGCATGTATCTTCAAACAAGCCAGAAAGGTATTGATGGTTCAATTTCAATTTCACAAGGGAATAAAATCAATAATCATTCATTTCATGGATCTAATTATCTGTTAATTTGATCCTCAAAACAAAAATTATGTCGGCTTTGTTGACCATTTCATAGCAAAAACAATCAAAAACAATAAAACACACAACTGCTTTATAATGGGATCTTTGTCCTGGAAGGTCCACAACAATGAGACATGTTGATGGGGTGAAACAGTGAGTGAAAGCAGGAATTGTGGAATCATTCATGAATGAAGAGAAGGAATACAAATGATTGAATATCAATTCAACAATCAGACATTTGAAAATGCTTAATGAAATTAGCCAGTTAGAAAATGAATACAAATGTGTGGTACAAAGCATGTTTAATACTTTAAAATATACTTCACAACAAATTAAAACAAAGTCGAAATTAAAACCCAGAAGAAACGGTTTACTTTAATGATAAAAAAACAGAGCAAAACAAAACACGACGTTTCGGGTTCAACCCGATGTCCAGCACTGGACAACGGGTTGAACCCGTGCTGGACAACGGGTTGAACCCGAAACGTCGTGTTTTGCTTTGCTGTGTTTTTTTATCATTAAACCGTTTTGTGCTGGACAACGGGTTGAACCCGAAACGTCGTGTTTTGCTTTGCTCTGTGGTTTTTTTTATCATTAAACCGTTTTGTGCTGGACAACGGGTTGAACCCGAAACGTCGTGTTTTGTTTTGCTCTGTGTTTTTTTATCATTAAACCGTTTCTTCTGGGTTTTAATTTCGACTTTGTTTTAATTTGTTGTGAATTTTATTGAACCCAGCAGTCATCTTCGTTTCTTCACATTCTTAAAATATACTGTACAACATACCTCTTCTTCAGGGCTGCGAGCTCTTTTGTATGTCTGAGGTGGCTTCAGACGGCTGCCTGGCATGGGCAGTTTACTGACTCCATTGCGGGTTACCAAAGGTTTTCTCAACTGAAACACATCATGATCGAAATTTAAAACTTATCATCTGCATAAAAAAAACCCATATTTAATCATTTACTAAATTACGCAATTAAATGCACAGTAAATATTTTGAAAAGAGAGAGAAGGCAGACCAGAGTAAGACTAGTAATACAGTGCTGTACATCAACATTGGTAGGCCTATTTTACTTGTCTTTAAAGTACTTACTCAGTGCAAATTTGTTCTGCTTATAATTATAAGTTTAGTGTCCACAATCAACGGGTTGATTTTACGGCACTTTCGGTTGAGGTTCAAAGATCATTCATTCACACACACACACACACACACACACACACACACACACACACACACACACACACACACACACACACACACACACACACACACACACACACACACACACACACACAAAACTACGCTACTTGCGACCAAGCCAGTCAAGGCTCGTCCAGTGCACCCCATGATGCTGAGAATCCAGCAGGAACCTAAGGTGGGTTTTTTAATTGCTAGGGTGTTTTGACTCTTTAACTGGAACATGTCAAGGTGTGGAGCCTTCACAGCCACTTCAGACAGCTTGTTCCAGTCTCTGATGGTTCCTCGAGCTCTCTTCTTGAAGTTGACGATGCAGTGTTGGATTTTGAACAGCGACTCATCTAACCAACTAGTCTTTAGTCGTTTAGATAAAGGAATGAAAATCAAGAACAGTGGAGATTCAAGACCCTCCTCCACCAGACCCCTGATCTGAGTGAACAATCAGTGAATCAGCCTTCAACACCCCACCCCCCACCCCTCTTTTTGGCTTCACTCACCCCTCCCCTACTTCCCCGGCTACAAGTAGGGTTAGATTAGGTTGCTGATGGACGTGACACCACGATGCCATCATGCTGGTGCTTGCTGAACGATCAAGATACAGATCAGCATTCAGCATTTTAAATCAGCCATGCAGCCTTCCTGCAAAAATGCTAAGAAACGAGGCACGTTGCTGCCTCAGGAGCCCATATCATTGTTGGTGGCAATTTCAACTTCCCAGCCATTGATTGGACAGCCACTGTCAGACTGAAATCCTCATCCACCTACCCCGTTCTTCACCATGTTTTTTCTGGACACTTTACAAGACCTTGGCCTGGAGCAGATGGTTACCTTCCCCACAAGAGGAGATAACACCCTGGATCTGTTCCTGGTCAATCACCATTCACTGGTGCCCAGAACGGAAGGCATGCCAGGGTTGTCTGACCATGACATTGCCTACATGGAGCATCAAATCCACCCAGTCCATCAGCAGCAGATGCAGCAAACTGTTCCGCAATATAGCAAAGCTGACTGGCCCAACTTACGCTCTGCTGTCCGTCAGCTCTCGGAAACCATCACCATCACCTACAGTGCTACCAGCAACACTGAAAATATCTGGACACACACGAAGGAATACCTCCACTCTGCGGTAACTTCTTTCATCCCCCACATCACTCTTCGATCAAGAAACAGCAAACCCTGGGTTGATTACGAGACCAAAAAGCTCATCAGGCGGAGAGATCGACTTTACAAAAAGTGGAAGAAGACCGGCGATGAAAGCATCCACCATCAGGTCAAAGTCATGAAACGACACATCCAGCGATGACTGCGATGGGCGTACTGGTCCTACACTGAAGACCTGATCACTGAAGACACCGGATCCAACTGAACTCTAAAGCCAAGAAGTCCTACTGGGCTACATCAACTTCAAGTCCTTGAAGGTGGACGGCAAGCTAGTCACTGAGGCAAAGGACAAAGCAGAAACTGAAAAACCCTCAACGCTCAGTTCCACGAGCTGCCTTTAGTCCCAACATTTCCTGCTCTACTGAGGACTTCAAGAACTTGACCGGTTTGGACCTGAAACCCTGAGGCCCACTTGCCATTCTGTCACCACATCAGTGCCTGGAGTACAGAAGTTACTGAAATAACTGGACCCCAGTAAAGCCCCAGGCGGAACCAGCCCCAGACTTCTGAAAGAGGTGGCAGATGAAGTGACTCCTGAGTGTCCTGTTGTTCCTCTACCAGTCTTCAGCACTGTCCCCAAGGACTGGAAGATGGCAAATGTGGTACCCTAGCCCATGTTCAAGAAGGGTGAAAGGTATCGACCGGAAAATTACCGTCCCATTTCACTCATCAGTGACGGTGTCCTTGAAGGCTTGAACACACCCTGGTGAGCAGATCATGGGTTTCGCTGAGGCAAACAAGATCCTGAGAGAAAGGAGCAGCACGGCTTCAACTTTCAAGAAAGGTCGATCATGTGAAAGCCAGCTTATCAGGCTTGTGGAAGAGCTTACGTACAACACGGAGAAGGGCAAACAGACCTTGGTGATCGTGATGGATTTCTCCAAGGCGTTCGATAAGGTTAACCACTCCCTCCTCATCCACAAGCTCTGCCACCATGGCATCACCGACCGGATCAATGCCTGGATCCAGAACTTCCTCTCAGAACGACAGCAAGCGGTGGTTGTTGACGGTGCCACGTCGGAGACAGTCCGTGAAGAGTCAGGGGTCCCTCAGGGATCAGTGTTGGGCCCTTCGCTTTTCCTGCTCTACATTAACGACTTGCCTGAAAGAGACCTCAACATCCAGGTTGTTTGCTGACGACACCCTCTGCCACAAAACCATGAAGTCATAGGAGGACCACAGAATTCTCCAGCAAGATTTGGACCACATGGCCGACTGGGAGGAAAAGTGGAGGATGAAATTCCATCCAGAAAAGTGCCAAGCCCTGTATCAGTCATCAGTGTATGTCTCCAAGAAAAAGAGCATTGAACAAACTGGCTCCTACCATCTCCACGGCCAGTCCCTACGATCTGTTGATGAGACAAAGTATCTGGGTGTCTCAATTTCCAAAGATCTGACCTGGGACACCCACATTACCAACACAGTGAACAAGGCCAACAAAATGCTAGGTTTCCTTCAACGAAACCTGAAGGTAGGCTCCATCGCCATCAAAGAAACCGCCTACAAAGCCTTGGTTCAGCCCACACTGGAATATGCCGCTCCTGTCTGGGACCCTCACACAGCCAAAGATATCAGCAAGATCAAGAGGGTCAAAACGCCATGCAGCATGCTGGGTAAGTATGTTGTAATGTTAATCGCCACCGACAAACATCTAGTGTGGACGGCATGATCACCCAACTGCAGTGGCCTCCACTCAAACTCAAAGACAGGAGATCAGCAAGGTTGGCCACAATCTTCAAATTCCACCATGGAGAGGTGGTCATCAACACCTTCCAGACTGACAAGACAGACTCACAGTCACACTGCAGCCTACATGTACTCTAAGCTGCAGTGGACTCCACTCGCCAACAGAAGGCGCATATCCAGACTGACGACCTTCTTTAACTTAAGTTCCACCAGTGATATCACTGTCAACACCCCATCCCTCCACCCACCAACAAGACAAACAAGAAAGTCCCACCAAGCAACATACCTCCTCCCCTCTTACAAAACACTGCAAAGAATATCGGCAAGTTAGAGAAAGTGCAGCGTCGTGCAGCTCGATGGGTAGTAAACCGCCATCGCCTAACAAAGTAACATCGAGCGTGGACATGATGTCTGAGCTGCACAGGGAGTGGGACCCACTGAAAGACAGACGACGATCGGCAAGGCTGGCCACCTTCTTCAAGTACCATCATGGAGAGGTGGCAATCAACACCGAGCACAGGCCTGTCCCCCATCCACCATCATGCCAGACAAGACTGTCACACACAGCAGCATACCTTCTTCCAGCAACAAAAACAAAATGTACACTACAGTACAGGAAGTTTTCTTTCTTCCCCAGGGCTGTGTGAGTGGAACAGCCTTCCACCTGAGGCAATAACATCTGCCTCGATGGAGGCCTTCAAAGCCCAGACCTAACCCTCCTCCCTCCCCTCTTCCCTCCTCACTTCCCCTTCCCTGGAGCTGATCATCTGGGCAGCGCTTACTCCCCACAGAATGATTTTTATATTGGAAACCCCCGTATGTAAATTATAATGCATCATAACCGTCAATATGATGACGTAGGAATGGATGTTCAAAGAAAGAAAAAGAAAACAAGCTACAGAAAGTAATTCATTTTTTCCACGGACCATCTGAGTGTAACTCCCTGAGTGACCAGTGAGTCCCTCCCACCTGAGGCAGTAACATCGGCCTCGGTGGAGAGCTTCAAGTCCCGGATATAAACAGTGCCCCTCCCCTCCCTCCCCCAATCCCCATTCCTCCCTCTTTGACCCTGCCCCACTCATAAAAGTCATATATGATCCCCTCCATGCTCCACTGGCTCCAGTAGTACTCCCCAGTTAGCAAGGCCCAACTGCAAGAGTTATCGAACGTGTTTTTGCCAAGAGTTATCCCCAAATCCGGTTTTGTGAAAACGTGTTCTGATGGGTTATTTCTGGCTCAGATAACAGCTTTTCTATTGGTCAAAGAGCTGAAAACTCAACCAATAAAATTCGAGAAGACATGAAAGCTTCGGTGAATCAACATTAGAGTCGGCTGAAATCGCGGGAAGGAGTTGAAAAGTTGATAAATACACGTCTGTATCGCTATTTCCTACTACGGCACGACTCACCCGGTCGTGATAATATATTTCTGGTAGTTTAGACATTGCTTAAGAAAATCCTGTAAAAAAAAGAAGAGAAATGTGAGCAGGGCATGTCTAAAAAACGATTTTGGTGGATTTTGGTAAAGCAGTTTTTGCTGATTTGTGCCTGTGGTGTGGAGCCATTGCCTCGATCAGCAAGTCAGCAGTTTTTGTCTCGATCATTCAGGACATGGACAATGTTTGTTGTTGATATAGTTTGATTTAATCTCTAGCCTTTGTAATAATGTAGCTGGACATAATTATAAGCAGATGATATTTCAGTCATTTTTTATAGCTTTTATTGACAGCTCAGAGACAGAGTCTGTGAGACTGAGAGCTCTCGTCACGAAGAGGTCACTCGCAGCTAAGCAGTTCCAGAGTTGTTGTTTTTGTTCCCTTTCTCCTGGAGAGAGACTCTTCTGCTTAAATTAATTTATAATTGCTTGTTGCTGGAAGTGGGGCCTGTTCCTTTCCAGGTGAACTGGGGGTTTAATGGTCTTAAGTTCTTAACCCAGCACAACTAAAAAACTACAAGCATTAAGCCTTTATTTCTTTTATGAGTCTATCTGTCCCTCTTCTGTCTAACTCTAAAGTCTAAGTTACTGGCCTAACTTTTCAGTTTCTTCTCACTCTCAGGCTTTGAGCCTTTTTTTCTTTTCCACAGACTATTATGTCGCTGTATTTGGGAGGATCTACGGGAATGCGTAAGACAACAAACTATCAAGAAGAAGGAAGTGGATAGGAGAAAAAGAAGAAATATAGAAAGTTTGGCCCAGCCAGCCAGGTCCCGCTAATCGGTCCCTAACATGATGCCGCGCCAAGCAGACTGAGCATGCAGGGAGCGTGTTGATCTTGTTGGGTGGTTGGCTGGTGGAGTTGATGTTTCCTAAATTCCTCCTTGTGTGAACAAACCCCCCAAAACGTTATGTAGCCCCAACATAGGGGAGTCAAAGGAGACGTTTCATTGCCATTGGCCACCCCTGGCCCTGCTCTCCTTGGCACCTACTTTTCGCGGGCTTTTGTTCTTTGTTCTGATGACTCACAGTTTCAGTTTTAGCACTCCTGTCTCAGGGCTCCCAGGGACCCCCATTTTGGGGTCTATGATTGTATGAAGCACTAAAATTCTACAGGACCCTCCAAAAGAATGTGCTGGGGGTCCCAGGGATGCACTATACAGTCACTAAGTGAAGGAGTCCCTGGGACCCCTTGTTTTGCAGGATGATTGGGAGCCCTGTGTCTGTCATGACGTGTAGTATTTTACATTTTTTATTTTGTTATTGTTAATGTACTACTATTGCTACTAAGTCGAACAAGTGGCAGTCTCATTTAAAATTACTTTAATCAGGAGAATTTTTATTTATAATCATGATGTAAGCCTTTTAAGGTATAGCACATACGTTGGATCTGGGACAATCAGTCTGAAAATCTTATTCTTGTTACCTTTTACAGACAGTAGGATTTTTTTTTTAAACTGATGACTCAACGTTTATTGTTGGAGAATAAAGCAATCTTTCTTTCATTATTGTTAATGGTTTACACAACCTTAGATAAACCCATTAGTATTTTTCTTTATCATTATTGTCATAGTTATTCAATACAACAGATTCCATTGTTTAATGTACATGCCTTGTTTTTCTTCATACAGGTGCCAGTTCTGTGTTGATGGTTATGTGTAGTTGTCTCCCTTGATCAAGGCTAGATCAGTATTCCACTTCATGTGGTGTTTTTAATATATATGTGAAATATAAATGTTCAGATGCTGACCATCCAGTGGAGCCCCCAAGAAAGAAACGTGTTTATACTTAATTATAGGTTAAAGTGAGACATTTTAACAATTAAATTGGAGTAAAACATTTAATTTTTTTTATGGATGGACAGCTTGATCAAACTGAAAGTTGTTGAATGCAAAGAGGACATTAAAGTACACATTGTTCCATAATTATAAATGAATTATTGTCTTTGGTTTTCTCATGCCCACGGAGTGACGCGTTTTCTAAAAATGTTACCCAAAACGTCAGTTTCGTGTTGCTTAACTTGTTTTTTTCAATTGATTTCTTGATATTTCATAATAGTTTCAATTGAAATGTTATTTAAACACCTTACAGAAGTATTTTATAAAGATTTTGTTTTGTTTTTTTGTTTGTTTAAATTTTGTTGGTTCTTCCTACCCCAGTCCTACTTCCAACTTGTCCCATCTTTCCCCCAGCCATTCAATAGCGACGTGAATATAAAAAAAAAATGTAAGCAATTCTCAGAGTAATTGCTATGAAATGAGATAAAAATAGTTAACTTACTGTAAAAATGCGTTTTCTGTCAATAACTGGCGTAATTTATCGAAACATTGGTCTATTTCTTCATACAATGCCGATACAAGGCTGAAGAGACATTTTTGTTGCAAATTCCTTCCAAGAATCAAGATGATTGAAAGTTCCACAAAACTCGATTAATTTACAGAAAAATAAGCATTCAAAAGTCGAGTACTGCCTGTAGAAACTATGCATGTTTTTATAAGAAAAAACACTTAAATATTTGGGTTTTCATGATACTGGTATTTGAATCGGACAGAAACTATTTTCGCTTTAGTAATGGCGTCTTTCCATGACGTCATCTCGCGAGACAGGCTCGCAGTAGCAGACATTTTTGTTCCCCAACGATTTTCAAAAAGTTTAAAACCACACAAAAATATTGTGTGCAACATCGTAAGCTTAAATTTATGGCGTCGAAGCAAACATTAGTGATTTCCTGATAAAGTTAGTAGTGTGGAGCAAAGCATTGTTAGATTCAGCGTTTGACGATCGTTTCCACTTCGCAAGGGAAGCCACTCCTTTTGTAAGAAAACGAGGCAAAATGTCGCCAAATCGGTACCGTCGGTAGGCTTACCGGGGTGGATGTAGAACAAAAATGGCACGGTAGATGTTTTTTAAAACCTTTGAGAACATCACTATAAGGCTTCATCTTGTGTCCGCCACTGTTCATTAGCGCGGGGTGGACTTAAATAGCGAGCGGACAACTGATTCTGTCAACGCTTTTCAACTCGGTAAACTCCGCACCGCCGATCAGTGATCTGTCTGAAAGATGACATTTTCAGCTTGAAAGCAAGGAAACTGAATCCTCTGTACACCCGTCACGACTTCTTTTATGGTAGAAATAATGCAGCAACAAGAAGAAATTCTTCTTTTTTCCATATTGGCCCGCTTGCAAACTCGAAAAGTTTATTATTTTTTGATTAGCTTAAATTTAAACAAAGGGACGTAACTCTGTGTCAGACTGGCACAAATACCATCGTCGCTACATTCAACTAAATTCAAGCCGATCATCCAGGCGGCCAAATAAATTATTACTGCATAAAGATATATATATTTACTACATGACCGAAGACCCCAGTTACTACACACAACAGAACCATAAAATTAAAAGGATGATGGGGTCTCTGCAACTGTGCAATTGATGCAAGATTCTTGAAGAACAAGAAGAGACTGAGTCAGTGGGCCAACCCAATGTTTTTGATCAATTTGGCGCACAGGACGAAGGCAGGGAAAGATCTCAAACCTTCTATAATATTAATAATAATAGTCACGGTCACACTGTCAACTCAATGTTCCTACCTCCGATTCCATGTTCCAATTTGATCTAAACTTTTGTCACACACTTGAAACGCTAGCTGTTGTCAACAGTCGGAAGCCATTCAGGTTTGAATTTCCTGTAAAAGAAATTCCTATTCTACTCGTGGATTTCATTGGCTGCTGAATGCAATGAAGGCGTTCATTGGTTAAAGATAAGAAATGCTTTACAGTAGCCTCCCTTTACTACTCTTACTCAAGTGCTCTCTAGCCTAATCATAAATTAGATTATTTCTACATTTTTTCATAAAAATAGTTCCCCCACCTTCTGGAAGTTCTGTGCTTGTAACTTCCTCTAATCTGCCACTCTCTTTGACTCTGCCTTTTTTCATTTGCTTTCTGTCATCTACTATCTTTCTGACCTATTGGCCCATTCTCCTGCCTTTTTTCAAAGAAATCTTCCAAATAATGTTTCTCTTGAGCTCCTCCGAAATCGGAATGTGTCGGCTGTGCGCAATGTGGAGACTGTTGAAAACTGACAACCGGACACATATTAACCAGTATGGCCATATGGCCTGGGACCGTAGAAGAAGAATTTCTACATCTCATCTGGAGAATTAAAAACTTGGGACTTTCCTTCTATTGCAGTAGGGGAAGACGGGGTAAAAAGCGCATGGGCGGGTAAGAAGCCCACCCCAATTATTTCATGAAATAAAGAAAATTTCAGTCAAATTTGCCCATGAGACGAATGCTAGACATTAACGCTCGTCTCATGGGCAAAATGAGACTGAAATTTGCTTCATTTCATGAGATAATTGGGGTGGGCTTCTTACCCGCCCATGCGCTTTTTACCCCGTCTTCCCCCCGTCCAGTTATTAATTTCCCATATCTTATGTGCCCCCTTCCCCCTTCCATGAAAAGGAAAGAGGAAGAAATATGATTCCATGCCATAGTTTTAGCTTATTTTTCTAGAAGCCTTCATTGCTCCCCATACCACCAACCAAGCACTTGACCCCCCCCCCCCCCCCCCCCCCCCCCCCCCCCCCCCCCCCCCCCCCCCCTTTGTCTGAATTATCCGATTATTATTGCGGAATACTGTATACAAGATGCAATCATGATCAAGGCTTCTCGTGAGAGAATAAGCTAAAACTGTAGCATGGAACTACATTTTTCTCCATCTTTTTCTTTTCTTTCCATTTTATTCTGAGGGGGTGGAAACCCCCCCGCCCCGGCTTGTAACCCCCCTCAAATCCATCTTTAAACATATTTAAATAATGTAGTAGGCTACAATAGTACCCAAGTCCAAAGACATATGTAACAATCAATATAACAACAATGAGGCCTGTACCATCATCAAAGACTGAAAAGAAAAGGAGAGTGAAAATATCTAAACCATCACAATTATCGTTGCAAGTCTTCGTTGTGATGAAGGTAGGTATAGCTCGACAATATTTCAAGTGTCGCATGAAAAAAGGTAGCTCGTAAAAATAAGTAGCTCGCTACTATGAGAGTCACAGTCTGTATTTGCGACAACCACAAATTTCACTTTTTCTGTACTTTAACCATTTACCTAACCCTAACCCTAACCTAACCCTAACCCTATCCCTAACCCTAGAAAAAAGTGAAATTTGTGGTTCATGCTCAATGTCGCAAATACACACTGTCATAGGTAGCGAGCTACTTATTTTTACGAGCTACCTTTTTTCATGCGACAGGCGACAGGAGGCCCTACATGTATTGGAAATCAAACCAGGCCATGGCTACTGTCAAATACTGTGATACTGTCCAAGACAAATCAGTCACTATCACCCACCTAATAAAACAAAGCATACTAAATTCTACCAATTATGTCATAGTAAAACTTCAAAACGTGTGTGTCAATACAAAGGAGGCAATTACTATTCTGGAGGACTGAGCAAGTCTTGCCCAAAATATCCCCACTCAGTCTCCTGGACAAAGACATCTTAGACAGCTGGTGCTGGGAAAGGCCCCCAATAATCATTTTTTGCAGCAGTACTCGTAAGAGCCAGTCCCGCAAATGCCTCCGAGTTTGGGATTCAATATAATTCACAAAAGATTAACAATTTACCATGATTTGCCATCTCAAGATTCAAAATGTGACCTAGAACATGGATCAAAGCCTGCATTTGAGAATAACAAATAAACCAGTGAAATCGTGCTGAACCAAGCAGGCCCTGTCATAATGAGCGCTTTCAATTTCAATCACATGTATTCACATTAGCAATTTAACTGAAGTTTCGATTTTGTGTGTGTCGTCTGTACCTTTTCATCTTCAATGGTGTGGAAGTGGTGTAGGGATGGTGTAGAACGTAAGTGAAGGGGCGACCGAGAAGCAGAATTTGGGGTGCAACTGATTTTAAAAAAAATACAAGTTACAGGGGGAAGAGAGGGGAGGGGGGGGGGGGGGGGGGCAGAAGACATGGATAAGGGGACATATTTTGATAGGTCTTGTACTTATTTAACAACGGACATAATTTCAGTATTCATAAAGAAATCGATGTAAATTATTGTATGAAAAAACGGAGCGTTTGACAAACACACCCCCCCCCCCCCCTCCCTCTCCCCTCTCTCTCTCTCTCTCTCTCTCTCTCTCTCTCTCTCTCTCTCTCTCTCTCTCTCTCTCTCTCTCTCTCTTTCAGAGAGGGCTGGATGTAAAAAAGCATGTTATTGCTTACTCTATTACCCTCTATAAATAAAATTCATTCATTCATTCATTCATTGATTCTCTCTCTCTCTCTCTCTCTCTCTCTCTGCTTCGTTTTGTGGGGAGTCATGTCTGCCCTCATCCCGTATGTGCCAGGAGAAGGGGGACAGCCGCCCCGGCCCCTCCCGCCGTCACAGTGTTTCTTTCTTACTGCGGATAGACTACCTACAACTGACTTTTGATGATATTTTTTTGCAGCGGTTTTCAGGGTATTGTGAGGTCAGAAACAAACAACAGCAAAGAACCTCTACAAAAATCAAAATACCTCACAATTCTGGAATGAAGTAGAGGGCTAATAAAGCAAGTTGAAAACAATGCAACTATAGGCCGAATGTAGTATAATACAAGCTCTCTCTCTCTCTCTCTCTCTCTCTCTCTCTCTCTCTCTCTCTCTCTCTCTCTCTCTCTCTCTCTCTCTCCTTTTTACTTGGTCACTTGCTCGAATTTTTGGAGGGCAGACTGAAAGACATGCCTGCCCCCCCCCCCCCCCCCCCTTCCTCTGAGCTAGGGGGGAGCAGCTGTCTTAATAATCACTAACTGATTACAAACATTTCTGGGGGGCTTCGCCCACGAAAACAATGCACCCCTGGACCCCCAAAAGAGCACTGCCCCTTAACCCGGAACCTATGCAGCTCCCTTGACCCTCCGCGGACCCCCCCCCCCCCCTCCCCTTACGTCTGCCCCTGCTCTCTCTCTCTCTCTCTCTCTCTCTCTCTCTCTCTCTCTCTCTCTCTCTCTCTCTCTCTCTCTCTCTCTCTCTCTCTCTCTCTCTCTCTCTCTCTCTGTATGTGTGTGTATGTGCGCGCGCGTGCGTGCATTCCGCGGTGTGTGTTTGTGTGGAGAGATAGAGAGAGACTGGAGCACAGACCTTAGGCCATGTAGTTGTTTGTGGAGAGAGGAGAGACTGACGCGCGCACTCATTTACACACATTATAGACACAAAGAAATTAAAGAATAAATACCCAATGGATTGAAAAGAGAAATACAGAGAGAAATCTGTGTCTGCAATCACCAATAAGTAAGGGTTTGTCCCTTTTCCATGATGAAATCATATACATCTGTATTGTTAATAATTCCGAGGGACTTTCCTGGTGTTGCGCTGCCTCCAGGATCGTTCCCACCATCTTTATAGTCTACTAATATTAAATGTCCCATATGTGTCTGTTCCAGACCGGAGGAATTTCTTCTTCCATGATGAATGAAAATCCGATTAACGTCCTCCGGCCTGGAACAGGCACATGTGGGACATTAATAGATATAAGCTTAAAGATGGTGGGACGATCCTGGAGGCACTGCAAAACCAGGAAACTCCCGAGTTTTTAAACGATAAAGATATATATGTATTTTTTTATAATCTATTACTATTAGGCCTATCCTTTAAAAAAAAAAGAA
>CM065697.1:43758058-43823058 GCA_017654935.2 Phymorhynchus buccinoides
CTCTCGTGGATACCATGACCTACAATAAGCCTAGGGTCTCCCATAACCATATTCTTGATCAACATGTCACATCCTATTCAGATACTGAATTTTGAACCGCCAGTGCAAACCTCCGCCAAGGAAGACTCACAAAATCGAAATTTCCTTCCTTCATCATGTCCGAGCTGTATCTCATGAACCAGTAGGTAGAATGGCTTAAAATTTTGTGTGGTACTGGTAATGTTACATGGTGAGTAATAAAAGAAATACTTACAGTACATTTAAAAAAAAAAAGCAGAAACAGGGTCATTTTTAGACTCATGTGCACATAAGGACAAAAAGTGCGTGAGAGAACTTAACACATGTGCCTATATATATTATATATGGGTAAAAACTAAAAAAGTAAGAAAATGGCTCATCTTTTACTTTAATGATCCCTAAATTGCAAAATGTTCCGGAGTATTCGTCCCCTGGGTCTCCACAAGGCCACTACACCTTAACCCAGGACCTATGCAGCTTCTTGGACTCCCTGTGGTAACACCCCAGGGCTCCCAGGGACCCCCATTTGGGGGTCTATGAAGCACTAAAATTCTAAAGGACCCTCTAAAAGAATGTGCAAGGGGTCCCAGGGATGCACTAGAAAAAGTCTTTTTAGCATTCGCAATGCCACTGGGACCCTTATCCCGCCTCTAGGACCCTCTATGCCGCCTCTAGGATCCTCTATATTGTAAGTGAAGGAGTCCCTGGGACCCCTTGTTTTGCGGGACGATTGGGAGCCCTGTCCCCCCACCCCCACCCCCACCCCTTACGAATAATTCGGTCCGCCTCTGTTTCAGGTGATAGTGATCACTAAAGGGAGCCCATCAATCAAGTTGTGGAACTGGGACACCATCACGATGGTGGTGACATCCTACTTCAACACCATCTCAAAGACTTCCCTCACCGCCTGCATTGCTCACTCCAAGGGAAAGCGTTACGGACTGAGGGGTGAGCAGAATCTCTGCCTATCTTGTATTTTAGTCCTCCCTGGGGGATACCGGGGTGGGGGGTTTCATAAATATAGTTCCTCCACCTTCTGGAAGTTCTGTGCTTGCATTGTAACTTCCTCTAATCTGCCACTCTCTTTGACCTTTTCCCTTTGCTTTCCATCATCTACTCTCTGACTTATTGGCCCATTCTCCTGCCTTTAAAAAAAAACGCCTTCCAAATCATTTTTCTCCTTTGAGCTCAGGACTCCAAAATTGTAATGTGTCGTCTTAATTGAGAAGCAACAATCTGCCATGTTTTGGAAAGGGGAAGGGTTAGGATCAGCCTAGGATTATTTTCATAAACTGAAACCGAGGCAAACTTTGAGATTGAGGGTCGTAAGCATGAGAGGGGTGACTAAAGATGGTGGAGTCTGTGTCTGTTAGTTTTACTGTACAACAACAACTTTTTATTTTATTTTAAATAACTTAAATTATATGTTCACATTAGCCTGAAATTGGGGCCAAAGTAAACTGGGAATGAGATCTGTGTGAGTACAGTATTGATTTTATATACAGTGGAACCTCCCTTATAAGACCTCCCATTATAAGACTCCCTCCCACATAAGACCTACTTCTCTTAGACATTGCCCTTCTTTAATTAAATAAAAACAAACAAACACCAACATTTGCAGAGCAAAATATATTTCTAGGTTCTGGCCCTTTTTGTCAATCCATGGATAGTGAGTCAAAACTGATGATGTTAAACTATTGCGAGGTCATTACTTTGCTGACATCACTTAGTAACTAAAATTAAAGACCCTGTTGCACACCAATTAAAATAATATCAAATCTCTTATTCTCTGTTTTTCTCTGTCTCTGTCTCTGTCTCTCTCTCTCTCTCTCTCTCTCTCTCTCTCTCTCTCTCTCTCTCTCTCTCTCTCTCTCCCTCTCTCTCTCTCTCTCTCTCTCTCTCTCCCTCTGTCTATCTCTCCTTTCTGGCTTTCTCTCTGTCTTTTTTTCCTTTTCTTGCTCTCTGTCTTGATGTGTTGAAAAGCGTCCGTTTGTCTGAGTGAGGTTGGAAACTTAGTCCCAGACATTGAGGCCAAACGAGTAGTTCGTTTTCAGTTTATGGCGCCAGAACTTTCCCTTTTCTTTCTTGTCTGGCTGCCTGCTGACTTCAACACCTTGATTACACAGCATCTGAGGTTGCTTAGGCTGTGCCCTTCTTTGTAAGTATTAACATTACTTCCCTTATAAGACCTCATTTGGATTTTTGAAGATCTTATAAGGGAGGTTCCACTGTAATAGCAATGAAAATAATGTAAAGGTCTGTCTTTGTCGATTGACTTATGAATCTCAAACTCGGAGGCGCTTGCACTGGTTGTTGGTGCTGCAGCCTTGTGGAGAAGTTGGCTTTCACTTCAGGGACCCATTTCAGTTCAAACTGTTTTTAAAAAGCTCTTACGGCCAGCCGCAGGAGTGAAGAGGAGAGCCAGATGTCTTCTAGGCAAGGCTTCAGAGCTGATTCTAGGGCACGGGATTGGTAAAATCCCCCCAAAATCTGTTCCTTCCCGCAATAATCGGGTTTAAGTGCGGGCCGACGCCCGCATATTTGCAGAACTGTTCGCACTTTTTACCGATCGCTGCGGGAATTTCTTCGTTGTCTGCTAAATCTGTCGTCTGCACAAACCGAAAGAATCGAGCAGGAATGAATGATTTCTCGACATTTCATTGGTTCCTTTACAATGTCAGTGTAAATCAACCAATCGCGTTCATCTCGTTTTACCGGCAAGAAGTTGCGAGAGTCCTACATGCCATATTGAATTTTCTTCAAAATGAAGTGGACAACGACACTCCTAGATTTTAATTTTTGTGGCGGAAAAGTGAAAAGACGAAATCCTCTGCCAAACGAGTGTGCAGAAGCTGTTGCTGAAACAGCTACTGCATCAACACAAGAACAGTCTTAGAGAAGCAGCCCGAAGATAACGGCACTAGTGCGAGGGTTTGGGAACACTGGTTCCAAGAGACTGGCTGAAGAAGTGGCCATGGCTAGCCAAGATTGAATCGGGGGGGGGGGGGGGGGGGGGGGGATGCAGTGCAAACTGTGTTTGAAAACAAAAAACAAAATGCATTGACATCACCACAGGCGCATCATATCCATTGGACCTGCCCCCCTTTTTTTGGGGGGGGTTGGTGGGAGCGCCCCCACTTTTAAATCTTAGGGGGGGAGCGCCTCCACTTTTTCAAAATCCTAGAATCAGCTCTGCAAGGCTTCTCTGCTATAAGCAAGTTGCAGCCCAGCTCATCAGAATAGCAATTGCCTCCTCTGCTGTATCTGTAAGTCACACTCGGACATGACCGAGTAGCTTAGAAGCAAGTCTCATCAAAGTTTCTCTCCTCTTGGACTGCTGGTTTCGGATTCTGCGACCTGAACGTGCGGAGGTGTGGCTGAGGTGTGGCTGCGACATTTAAAAAAAAAAAAAGTCTCATTAACTTTTTGGGACTCGGAATGACCGCCCCCGTACACCCACTTCGTTACGTATTTTGGAGTGGGAGTAACGCCACTGTACGGCCCAGACGATTGGACATTTAAAAAAAAAAAAAGTCTCATTAAAGTAGCTCAGGGTCACTTTTATGATCAGTTTTAATACTTTCTGCAAGTTTGCAGCCGATTTATTTTCTGTCGGCAGCCATTGCTGGAATTTTCTATTCTGGTACATTTTGTAATCATTATTGATTTAATTAGTACGTAGTTCTTTAGTAGGAGTATTGCATTACCTTTATTGTGCGTTTTAATATATAGCAGTTTTGCATTACCTTTAGTGTATGTGTGTGTTCATACACACATGTGCCTGTGTATGTGCAGGTGCGAGCGTGTACGTTTGAAAGCACGCACATGCTGCGATACTGATGTGGTTTTGTTTGATTGTTTGTTGGCTTGGCTTTGTTTTGATGCATAAAATGTATATCTCCAATCTACAGACATAGTCTGCAGATTAGGCACGTCTGTGGAGTTACCTAGTTTACAAGTTAGGCAGTCCTAGTGCCTTGTTCACAAACTAGGAACAGTGGCTGCCTAATCTACAGACATAGTCTGCACATTAGGCACGTCTGTGGAGTTACCTAGTTTACAAGTTAGGCAGTCCTAGTGCCTTGTTCACAAACTAGGAACAGTGGCTGCCTAATCTACAGACCAGGCAATTCTGTGAGTTAGGCACGACATCTGTATGTACAGCATTTTTAATATTTTCTTAAGTGCTTAGAACCCCTGACAGAAGTATTAGCTCTATCAAAATGTATATTACAATTTATCACTGTAGTAGAAGTGATATAGTCAGCTCCGATGAGGAAAAGAACAGCTTAATCTGTACCCAAACATACAACTTGCATCACATCTAAAGTACAATTTGTGTGTGTGTGTAGAACTTGTCCCTGGAAGCACGGACGAAGAAATGAACACGCTTCTCCAAGGAGATGACAATGCGCAGAAGGTCAAGGTCAAGATGGACTTTATCAGCAGCGTGACCGGTCACCAGCAGCTGATGCAGGCCGACTGCATGGTGTTTGACCTCCTGCTCTTCTTCCACCAGCTGGACCAGCTGACCTCTGCTGACAGCAGGTCGACCGCCATCCAAAGCATGACGAACATTTTGGCCGCCGCCAAGATCAAAGTCCTCGAGAACTACCACTCCGAAGTAGGCTTGGGTTCTTTTTTTTGGTTTTTGTTTGTTGTTGTTGTTTGCTTGTTGTTTTCTTTCGTTTGTTGCTCTTTTTCTTTCTTTCTTTCTTTCTTTGTTGCTTTCTGCGCCTCTTGACCTCTCTGTTTCTCTTTCTGTTACTTGTACTTTTTATGAATATAGCTTAAGGACAACAGGTCGACCGCTATCCAAAGCATGACGGACATTTTGGCCGCCGCCAAGATCAAAGTCAAGAACTACCACTCCGAAGTAGGCTTGGGTTCTTTGTTTTTGTTTCCCTTCTTTTTGTGTGTGTGTTTGTTGTTGTTGTTTGCTTGTTGTTTTCTTTCGTTTGTTGCTCTTTTTCTTTCTTTCTTTCTTTCTTTGTTGCTTTCTGCGCCTCTTGACCTCTCTGTTTCTCTTTCTGTTACTTGTACTTTTTATGAATATAACTTAAGGACAACAGGTCGACCGCCATCCAATGCATGGCGGACATTTTGGCCGCTGCCAAGATCAAAGTCCTCGAGAACTATGAGTGTGTGTGTGTGTGTGTGTGTGTGTGTATGTGTGTGTGTGTGTGTGTGTGTGTGTGTGTGTGTGTGTGTGTGTGTATGTGTGTGTATGTGTGTATGTGTGTGTGTATGTGTGTATGAAACAAATTGAAGATGTATACATGTATGATGACAAAAGTGATGGTTTGGTTTTTCCTATTATAAAAAAATGTTTGTTTAATAATTAACAACCTGTTTCCATATCAGTTTACAATACTTGTATTTTCAAAGATATTTGAGCACTGTTATTCTTTACACTGAGGTAGAGAAAACTACATATTTATTTTTTTAAGTTCTGACGGTTCTCCACGACCGCTGCGGGCAACTGACTATAGCTGTAACATTTGTTTTCTGTTACCCAAAAAATGTGAGTATGGTGCACCCCGTGTGGTGGACCAGTCGTGTGGTGAACTAGTGATATAAACAAACAAGATTGAGATTTACTGTGTTGTGTATTAGTAAAGTGTGAACAATGAGATTGATGAGATTTACTGTGTTGTGTATTAGTAAAGTGTGAGCAATGAGATTTACTGTGTTGTGTATTAGTAAAGTGTGAACAATGAGATTGATGAGATTTACTGTGTTGTGTATTAGTAAAGTGTGAGCAATGAGATTTACGGTGTTGTGTATTAGTAAAGTGTGAGCAATAAGATTGATGAGATTTACGGTGTTGTGTATTAGTAAAGTGTGAGCAATGAGATTGATGAGATTTACTGAGTTGTGCATTAGTAAAGTGTGAACAATGAGATTTACGGTGTTGTGTATTAGTAAGGTGTGAGCAATGAGATTGATGAGATTTACGGTGTTGTGTATTAGTAAAGTGTGAGCAATGAGATTTACTGAGTTGTGCATTAGTAAAGTGCGAGCAATGAGATTTACTGAGTTGTGCATTAGTAAAGTGTGAGCAATGAGATTTACTGAGTTGTGCATTAGTAAAGTGTGAGCAATGAGATTTACGGTGTTGTGTATTAGTAAAGTGTGAGCAATGAGATTGATGAGATTTACTGTGTTGTGTATTAGTAAAGTGTGAGCAATGAGATTTACTGAGTTGTGCATTAGTAAAGTGCGAGCAATGAGATTTACTGAGTTGTGCATTAGTAAAGTGTGAACAATGAGATTTACGGTGTTGTGTATTAGTAAAGTGTGAGCAATGAGATGTACTGTGTTGTGTATTAGTAAAGTGTGAGCGATGAAAACAAAAAAAGCACACAAAAAGCTGTAACCACGGTGACCGGCAAACGAACAGGCTACAAGTACAAGTGGCAAGATTGCCACCAGCCACCAGTGCCCGCTTAGGCTAGAAAAAGTTCACATTAACTCTGGGTGTGGACTTGCTGCAGGTATATTGCATCGTGCCGTGGGTGCCCCCGTGCCCGGAGTCTAACTGCACGGAGGTTGGGAAACTGCTGCAGTCCTGCGACGTCCTGCTGATGAGTCCTGACAGCTACATGCCCACCGCTGACCATCAGGGGAACTGCAGGGCCCAGGCCACTGTGCCTTTGTCCAAGTTCATCTACGGTAAGTTCAGTTCTGTTTACCCATAACAGGCATGAAAACATCTCCGTTTTCTCCGCCTAATTTTTTTTCTGAAATCGACCAATCTCCGCCTAAAAAAAAAAAAATAGAAAATCGAATAAAAACTCGGCATGCTGGGTCTTTAAATGGCACGATCATCATTTCGCGCGTTCTCCTCCTCCCGACGTCATCACTTCCAAAATGGCGTCTGAAGAGCAAGCCGTGCACGAAGAATGGGTGAAAAAGAAGAAGAAATTATATCAGGCATGAAAACAGCGCCGCCGTTTCCATTCTTTTGGAACAGATTAGCCCCCCCCCCCCCCCCCCCCCCCGCTGAACAAAAGTTCTGACGTTAGTTATTTGTGCCGGAAAACATTTTTGGTAACAGTCTCAACACCCACCCACCCCCAACAAAACTTTTGACGTCAGCTGAAAATCCGGGTAGAAGGATTTCTCGGCTGAAAAAATCTCCTCTTTTTTTGGGAACAGTAGTTTTCATGCCTGCATAAGATTTCACCATATTTTGAACACATATTTGACCAAAGATATGATAAATATGGTACATGGGACAAAAATATGGTGAAATGGTGGAGAGAAAAAAATCATTTAGAACTGTATTTTGCCTGATTCAGGAAATTGGTGCGCTCTGTGTGTGTGTGTGTTGTAAATTTAAATGGATGATACTTTTGACACAGTATTTCAACAAGTTCATGTATGCATGTTTACGCTCCATTGTGGAAACTTTCTTGTTGGAGTACTCTATTTTGTGAAAAATACGCTTATTTTGGATTTTGAATACCTGAAGCCCAATTTCAGGGTAAACAGGTCTGTAAGTTTTTTTGTGTGTTCTCATCTAGTTTGAATTCCCTTAGGCCGGGTTCACATTTAGACGCGTAAGTTTCGTACGGAAAACCCTAAATAAGTGGAAGAAAGAAGGATAAAAGTTTACGCATATAGGGGGAATTCGGACACGTGCGCAAATCTTTTCCCTTCTTTGTTTCACTTATTTATGGATTGCGCACGGGTTTCCGCATGGAATATCCGCTTATGTGTGTACACGGCCTTAGACTTTTTCCATGCTGTAGTCTTTTCTCTTCTCTGGAGCAAAATTTCTGTGAAAATTGGGGCATTCTGCTTGTGTCGTTCCATTCATACATAATCTTAAAGTGTGTATGCCAGAAACAGACCTGTTTACTCTACTCTTTTTGAGTAGTATTCTACTCAATTCCTCAACTGCTCTTCAAAATTGATAACAATGCTCTTAAATTCTGGATGGCTACTCATTTAGAGTGAACAGTGTTTGATGGTATTATTACTGTTAAAAAGCGCTATATAGGTGTCCGTTTATTATTATTATTATTAATGAATAGGACTACACATTTGGCACCCAAGCTACTCATTTCAGCTATCCAGACTACTCAAGACTTGTGTAGGGGGTAAACAGTTCTGCAGAAAGGTACTTCATCAGTGTATTCTCTTCAATTACTATATTATTAGTCATATTATAAAACACAGGGATCTCAGTTTGGGAGAGAGAAAACGTATTGCCTTATAGCCTGAAAAATATGGTGCCTATTTATATGGAAATATGTTTTGTACTAGCATTCAAAGTGTAGTTTTAGTTCTGTTTACTTTAGTGAGTGAATCGCCCTCTTCTGCGTTCTTTGCACTGGCTTCCTGTCGCAGACAGAATTGAGTATAAATTAAACACACTTTGCTATAAATCTATCCATAAAGCTGCTCTATCTTACCTCTGCGACAATATTTCCGTCTACACGCCAGCTCACACTTTACGTTCAGTTTCTGACCCTCTTTCTCTCCAGATCCCTAGGTATAAGCTTTCAACTGTTGGTCGGCGCTCTTTTGCTGTCTCAGGACCGACCTCCTGGAACAAACTTCCTCTCTCCCTCCATCAGCGACTGACCCTCTCTGCTTTCAAAGCTAACCTCAAAACCCACCTGTTCCCCCGTCATTAAAGCTCCGCTCTCTTTCTCTTCTCTCTCTTGCCATAAGGTCTGTTTCTGCTATGTTCCATTTATGTCATCCGTGTGTGTTCGCTTTGTATTGCGTTTTTGTTTGAATGCGCTATGAATGCTAACGTGTGTGTGCGCTTTGATTTGATTTATATCAAGATTCAGCGCCGTATAAATACTGTATGTTGTTGTTGTTGTTGATTGTGTTACAGGTGTGGATCGCTATATTGCTCTGAAGGCTCAACCCTACTACGCCAAGGCCAACATAGTGGCTGGGATTCCGTGGCATGGCTACACCTACAAATGTGACAAGCTGTCTGTCAGTATAGTCATTTTCTTTAACTTCTTCAATGCTTATGACATATAAAGCTTATATATCGTCGGTGAAATTTCAGCCCCCCCCCCCCCCTTGTATCTCAATTTTGGTAGTTTTGAGAATCCTACAAAACCCACCCTGTTTTAAAAATACAGCTTCCCTGCGTTGACCAAACGAAAACTTATGGCGAGAGATCCTTTTGTTGTTCAGGCCCCACTACTTGAACAAAGTTCTGTCTCAGACATTCCAACTTTGTCAGTTTTCAAAACCAACCTGAAAACCCATCTATTTTCTGAACACTACTGTCCAAATGATCGGATTGTGAGAATGAAAGTTTGTGCGGATGAGGAAGGGCATCTGAAATTGGGAGACAGAAAGTGTGTTGTATTTTATGCAACCTGGCATGTGCTTGTGCATGTGCGCAATTTCGTTGCATATACATGTGTGCGTGTGAAGGTGCATGTGTAGGCATTAGTGTGCTGTGTATGTATCTACGTAAAAATGTATGTGTGTGTGAGCATACGTATGTGAATTTTTGAATTTCGTCAGTGATATGTGCTTGTGTGCGTGATTTGCATGGGTATTGATGTGAATTTCACCAGCCCTTCCCCTGTAAACCCCCTGAGCCTCTAGCCTGGAATGTGCCCAACTTCCTAACCCTTCTCAGAGCATTGATTGTTTTTAGACGGTGGCCAGTTTGCTTGGCTAGTAGTTCTGTGTGCCAGCTTGCTTGTCTCATCTTATAACTGTTGCCGATGGCATGATTTTGGCAACATTGTGACATGGTTTATTTTTATTCGTTTTGTTGAGCGTGTGTGTGTGTGTGTGTAATAAATTGAAAATCATGTATGTTTGATGACAAAAATCTGGTTATGATGTCACAGTACAAGTCCTTGAAAAAGTTTTAGAAAATAATGATTAAAGTTCGGCAGGCAGCTGAGCTTTTTAAAAAAATTTATTTAACCCTTTCGCTGCCAGCTATTTTTCAGCCAAAAAATACCATTAAACTTATCTGGGTAGAGAAAAATATATTTCTGCAATTCTTACGTGACATATATAACATTAGGCCTCTCCTTACCTCCCAAAATTAAGAAAATTAGGGTCTTTGAATAACAGGTCTGGATTGGATGCCTTTTAGTGACATGGGTGTTAAACCATTGTGGTGCTAACATGCGACATTGGCGGTGAAAGGGTTAATAAGCATCAGTCACTTGCCATACAATAATAAAAAGGGCAGAACCCGAAGTTAAAACTACAGTGGAACCTCCCTTATAAGACCTTCAAAAATCATCCAAAATGAGGTCGTAAAAGGGAGGGGTCTTATAAGGGAGGTAATTTTAATGCTTACAAAAAGGACAAAGTCTCAGAGAAATAGGTCTTATGTGGGAGGGAGCCTTACAACGGGAGGTCGTATAAGGGAGGTTCCACTGTACTTACATTTTAAAAGATGTTTTGAGTACTATTGTTCCTTAGACCACAGTGGGGAAAACTAGACTTTAAAGAAATGTACCCCATAACCGCTGCGGCAACTGACCACAGCTGTAACAATGATGACCAGCACATGAACAGGCTGCAAGTGGAAAGATGGCCACATCAACTGACCACATCTGTAACAATGATGACCAGCACACGAACAGGCAAGTGGAAAGATGGCCACATCACCTGACCACAGTGGCTACAAGTGGAAAGATCGCCACCTCAACTGACCACAGCTGTAACAACGATGACCAGCACACGAACAGGCTACAAGTGGAAAGATCGCCACCTCAACTGACCACAGCTGTAACAACGATGACCAGCACACGAACAGGCTACAAGTGGAAAGATCGCCACACTCAACTGACCACAGCTGTAACAATGATGACCAGCACACGAACAGGCTACAAGTGGATAGATCGCCACCTCAACTGACCACAGCTGGTGGAAAGATCGCCACCTCAACTGACCACATCTGGTGACCAGCACATGAACAGGCTACAAGTGGACAGATCGCCACCTCAACTGACCACAGCTGTAACAACGATGACCAGCACACGAACAGGCTACAAGTGGATAGATCGCCACCTCAACTGACCACAGCTGGTGGAAAGATCGCCACCTCAACTGACCACATCTGGTGACCAGCACATGAACAGGCTACAAGTGGATAGATCGCCACCTCAACTGACCACAGCTGTAACAACGGTGACCAGCACATGAACAGGCTACAAGTGGATAGATCGCCACCTCAACTGACCACAGCTGTAACAACGGTGACCAGCACATGAACAGGCTACAAGTGGATAGATCGCCACCTCAACTGACCACAGCTGTAACAACGGTGACCAGCACATGAACAGGCTACAAGTGGATAGATCGCCACCTCAACTGACCACAGCTGTAACAACGATGACCAGCACATGAACAGGCTACAAGTGGACAGATCGCCACACCAACTGACCACAGCTGTAACAACGATGACCAGCACATGAACAGGCTACAAGTGACGAGATGGCCACCAGCCGCCAACTCCCGCTTAGGCTTGAAAAAGTTAAAAATAAATATTTTCAGGAAAATCTAATGTTCGGGCCCCCCCTCCTCTCCCTCTTTTTCTTCTCCTCTTTTTGCATACACTTCTTCTGAGTAATACACTTTTGTTACAGGAAATGGTCTCTTAAGTGTTTCAGGTTAATGTGCTTAGCTTCTATATACAGATTTTTTAAATTTATTTGTTTATAGTGTTATTCATGAACACTTGTTTATTTGCTTTTTTTATATATACATACATTAGTTTGCTATATTTTTTTTTGGTATTTGTATTGCCATTAAAAAATAATATACCTAGGTTTTTCACGTTTAATTCCTGATTAGCTACTATATTTTATGGGACTATAAGACCAAGTCATATTATAAGACCGAACACACAAGTGGAAAGATGGCCCCCCCCCCCCCCCCCCTGTAACAATTTTTACCCCAGACTTCTCATTTTATTACGATAGTTTTTTTTACTATTTTATTAGTCAATGATAAGGCGCAGGGATCTAAGTCAGGGGAAAAAGTATTGCCTTAAAATTTAAAAAATACAAAATTATTCTCTTGTAGGCACAGTCGATTGAAACTAACACAATTATACTGCATTTTTTATTACCTTTTTTTGCTGTCCCATCA
Organism: Phymorhynchus buccinoides; assembly: GCA_017654935.2. NCBI lineage: Eukaryota > Metazoa > Mollusca > Gastropoda > Neogastropoda > Raphitomidae > Phymorhynchus > Phymorhynchus buccinoides. The sequence continues at coordinate 43,770,185 of CM065697.1, forward strand.
TCTGGGCCATACAGTGGTGTTGCTCCCAAGCCGCTCATACTGAGTCCCAATTCACAGCCACACCCTGGTTGACCAGGTTGCAGAATCTAAAATCAGAAGACCGAGGGGAGTGTCTGCTTGCGTTCTCCCCTGTCAGGACAGATCTCTGATTAAATTTTTAACACATGGCACGCTTTGTCACCAACTTGATTTCTAACCAAGAGCCAGGACATTGCCCTGTTGATATCTCTTGTCCCAGGACAGTTTGTCCTATCATTTTCCGATCCTCGGTACATCACTGTTACTTTAGTGTTAGTATAACTGTAGGACATTGTCCTGTTGATATCTCTTGTCCCAGGACAGTTTGTCCTATCACTTTTCAATCCTTGGTACATCACTGATATTAGAGCATTTGGTTTTCAGGGGGATGCATGCCTGGTGAATAGACAGAATGGAGACCGATGTTACGACGACACCAACCGACGTCGCCACTCCCTGAGCGACATTCACAGCATGACCATCCTACAGGCCCTACCGCCAAAGTCAAGTTGGAGGAGGTGTCCAAGGGAGTCTATTACAACGTGGTCAGTTGAGAGAAACTGTAGAGTGGCACAGTGGTAGCAGGAAATGTTCGCCTCGTTTCAAGTAAACCCGAGTTCGAACCTGGGTACAGGGGTTTATTTTTCCTCTCACTTTGCAACTAGGCCTTACGGTCTGAACGTGGAGTCTTTCGGATGAGACGATAAAACCGAGGTCCTGTGTGCCCATGCACTTAGCACATGTTAAATTCCAGTGGCAACGAAAAAGTTGTCATTTGGTTAATATTACTTATTAGTACAAGTATTATCTAAAAATTTACCCATTACAAAACAGTAACCCCCTCCCCCCTTTCCTTCCTCATCAGTCACACAAAAAATCGCATGCCAAAAAATGTGTAATCAAAAAAAAATTGGGTGGCGCGCCTCTGGCTGCACACACACACGCGCTCTCCAGGTGGGAGCAACCCGAATTTCACAGAGACGCCTCTGTGACTAAAATACCTAATACCTACCAACATGATTTAGCACAACTATTACTTGTTATCTTCCTTATTCTTATTCTTTGCTATGGAATCTGTTACGATTATCTCATGGTCAGTGCGGAGAAACTGTCGTTTTGGAAGATCTCAGGGTTTTTTTCCACCAAAGGAATGTCAGGGTTTTTTCTCAGGGTTCATCCTCCCCTTGAAAAACCCTTGAACCCCATTTTAAATGGTCAAGAAGACCTGTGCTTATAAATCCTTTAAAGGTGGACCCTGACTTGGATGAGTTTTTTGCAAGAAACACATCGAGATCACCAGAAAGACAGCCTTTTTCAAGGATCGGAACACTCACTTTTTCTTCTGGTTTCCTAGAAATTAACAAACTGTCAAAAACGGCGATTCCTCCTTGGCACTTGGAGATGCTTTTTGGAGAGAGTAGCCATTTTGGATGGGGTGTATTGTGGAGGACACTCATTGTGGTTGATTCCGATTTTACTATATTTTTTTGTAGTGCATAAGACAAAATTAAAAAAAGGAGCCAATTTCCTTTGTTGTGAGCGAAACTCCTTTAGATAAACTGTATAAAATTTCAGGGGAAAAAGTATATGCCTTAAAAAAAATAAAAAAAAGGCTTGTATTGCACTAAATTTTGTGCAAACGATTTGGCGGCCATTAGAAAAGAGACGGCACACGCCTTCTCTTTGGGTAAAATAATTTGACTTCCAGCACCTCCAGAATCCAAGGAGGAATCGGGGAGTGTCTGCTTGCGTTTGACGGTTTGGCTTTCTAGGAAACCAGAGCAAAGTGAGTGTTGCAATCTCTGTAAAGGGTGTTTTCCTGGTGATCTCGACGTGTTTCTTACAAAAACTCATCCATCATGGTGCCCCTTTAACCCTTTCACCGCCAGCCATATTTCAGCCAAAAATGTCCATTAAATTTACCTGGGTAGAGAACAAAATCCATCATTCTGCAGTACTGGGGATTCTTCTGTGAATAGATATATAAAATAAGGTCACCAACCCGTCGCCACTCTTCCCAAAAACTAAGACAATAGGGTCTGTGGATAATAGACCCCAAGTTGATGCCTTTAGAGTGACATAGGTGTTAAATCACTGTGGTGCTGAAATGCGACTTTGGCGGTGAAAGGGTTAAAATGAGTGAAATTTTAATTACCCCTTGAAAACCCATTGAAAATCTATCACAGGCCGAACTTGTAATCCTACATATATCAAATCTGAGTTTGTAGAAACCATTTGGGGGCTGAATTTCTTCACAAACTTAAAATCGAAAAAAATGACAAAGTTAACTTGGTGCTTTCATACAATCAGCGCTCTTCATTTCGGTCGTCTGCTTTCACTCGTGCACATCCGTATTTCTGTCGAATAGCTGTTGGAAAAGAGACAGTTAAGGACTTAGCATTTTTCTGTTTCAATGTTTGTTTTGAGAGATAATGCTGAGTTTGGAGGTAAACTTATTTTGCATAATGTTGCTCATTTTATCAACTTCGAACCCCCTTTAAAAATTCAAATACCCCCTTGAAAAACCCTTGAAATTTCCTTGAATTTTGTTCCACTTTAAGAGTAAGAACCCTGGCTGTACGCAGCGGGGAGACCAGTGAAAACTGAAAACCGGACACATACGTACCTTACCCATTATGGCCATATGGCTTGGGAACGCAGAAGAAGAAGAGTGATGCGCTTTCAATGATTAGGGCTTTCTGCACGGTCTATCACAATTTTATATCTAGGCTATTGACTCCAGCTTGTGGCAGAAGCCTAGATGGGCGCACAGACACAGACGCTCACACAGACGCACGAGGCACACTGCACGCACACTTCGGTGGACACACACGCGCGCACCTACTAAGCCCCCACTGACGACACACACACACACACGTGACACACACACACACACACTACACGACAGCTACACAGAACACACTGACATGACACACACACAACACACATATGTTGGTTTCCTGTTTCCTTACCTACCCTAGTTTTTGGCTGCCGACCCTAAACTTTTTTTGATGAATGGGGTAAAAAAAAAAAGAAGATGAAAGTAAGCGAGCAAACAGAAACATAAAACATTATTACTGCAAAAGTATACTGTTTTGTTTTATTAAAATATATAAATATATTCACACACATGGACCGAAGGCAAGATTTAAAAAAAGAAAAGAAAAAAGAAAAGCCTAACACCTACCTATCCTATTTTTCAAAATGATGAAACCCCAAACAGACATAATTTTTTGGGGGGCCTAAAGATGTAAAGACGCATGTTGCTTAGTCTCATTCAAATGTTCCTTCCTTTTCAGAATCAATCGGCCCAGATGTGGTTTGAGAACTTCACCACTCTGTTCATCAAGTATCAACTAGTAAAGGACTTTAATCTGAGAGGTAAGCCAAGCTCTGTTCTCCACTACTCTGTTCATCAAATATCAACTAGTAAAGGACTTTAATCTGAGAGGTAAGCCAAGCTCTGTTCTCCACCACTCTGTTCATCAAGTATCAACTAGTAAAGGACTTTAATCTGAGAGGTAAGCCAAGCTCTGTTCTCCACTACTCTGTTCATCAAGTATCAACTAGTAAAGGACTTTAATCTGAGAGGTAAGCCAAGCTCTATTCTCCACCACTCTGTTCATCAAGTATCAACTAGTAAAGGACTTTAATCTGAGAGGTAAGCCAAGCTCTGTTCTCCACCACTCTGTTCATCAAGTATCAACTAGTAAAGGACTTTAATCTGAGAGGTAAGCCAAGCTCTGTTCTCCACCACTCTGTTCATCAAATACCAACTAGTAAAGGACTTTAATCTGAGAGGTAAGCCAAGCTCTGTTCTCCACCACTCTGTTCATCAAGTATCAACTAGTAAAGGACTTTAATCTGAGAGGTAAGCCAAGCTCTATTCTCCACCACTCTGTTCATCAAATACCAACTAGTAAAGGACTCGGATAACCGATGATTTGATGCCGCCAGCCATGGGTGTTTTTCAGTGGTGCATACATGAGACATTGGCAGTGAAGGGGTTAATCTGAGAGGTAAGCCAAGCTCTGTTTTTTTATCACTCTGTTCATCAAATTCCAACCAAGGACTTTAATATAAAGGTAAGCCAAGCTCTATTCCACCACTCTGTTCATCAAGTATCAACTAGTAAAGGACTTTAATCTGAGAGGTAAGCCAAGCTCTGTTCTCCACCACTCTGTTCATCAAATACCAACTAGTAAAGGACTTTAATCTGTGGTAAGCCAAGCTCTGTTCTCCACCACTCTGTTCATTACCAACTAGTAAAGGACTTTAATCTGAGAGGTAAGCCAAGCTCTGTTCTCCACCACTCTGTTCATCAAATACCAACTAGTAAAGGACTTTAATCTGAGAGGTAAGCCAAGCTCTGTTCTTCAATACTCTGTTCATCAAATATCAACTACCATATTTTTCGGATCATTAGACGCTGCTGTGTATAAGGCGAATAAGGCAATTTTCAAGAAAAATCTGAAAAAATTAAAGTAAAAGGCGTTTATAAGGCGATGCACACCTCACAAAAGAAAGTCGAAGTTTGAAACCCGTACACGTCCTGTAAACGCTTACCGACCGCCATTACTGCTGTCATAAACGAGAGTTGGCTCCCTTCTCAAATAATCGAACTTCCGTTTTTGCGACTTCCGGTTGTTGTGTTTGGACTTTTCTTCGCGAAAACTGGTAGAATTAGAATACAGCGATGGCGATGAAGGGTTATGGCATCTGTTGGACGGTATCTCGGATGATAATAGGGATTTTGAAGCATTTTAACGTGAGTATTCGTCGTATCGGCGACTCGTTACCACTTTCAATGTTGTGACTCACAGTAGACTGTACTGAGTGCGGCAATCGTTGCCTCTCTTCTCACGATTTTGTTCACTAATAGGGCGCCCTCGTTTATTAGGACCGCCATCTTAGTCAGTAACATGCCATCGATGCTGTTTGGGACTAAGATGGCGACATTGGAGAAAAAAATATCGCCTTGTGGTAATCCGAAAATGACGGTAGTAAAGGACTTTAAAATGTAAAGTGAAAGAAGAAAATTTCACAAAGAAAAAACTCAAACCCGTTGGCATTGCCGATAATCATGATCATAGCAGAAAAGAATTTGAATCGTGAACATTGCCATTTGCCCTGGACCCCTACTAGGGTCCGCAGAAGGCCCCTAGATCCCCGCTTTTCAGCTTTTTTTGCTTTTCCAATTCCCATGCCTGTCTGAGAAAATGATCTTTCCTGATATGTCTAAACCAAAAACCATCAGTCATTCCAGGGCTATGACATCATCAATGATGTAGACACCAAGCAGGGAAGGGGGTAATGTTTTTTTCGTTCCTGAAAGTCTAATATTGCGCTGGGCATCTCTGATTGTAGTGTTATTGGTTGTTAGCTTACCCTGGCTAAAAGACTCCAGGGATCATCCCAACAGCGGAAGCTTTTGTACACTATGGTACAAGTGCATCAGCTAGGGATGAGAATGTTATGTCTTGTGACAAATTTTGATTACCCTGCCACGTGGGCAGCCACACTCCGCCTTCGGGGGGATGACTGTGTAATGATGTGCTGTGTGGCAGGCCTGTCTGTCTGGTATGGGGAGGACCTCGTGACGGACCTGTCTGCTTCCCACGACAAGTATTTCTTCACCTCCTGGAACTTCTTGACTCACAACACGCTGCACAAGGCTGCCTTCAAGCCCGTCAGACGCGAGCACGTCTATGCAGGTCAGTATAGGGCTACTCTTGTGTTGGTAGGGCAGGTAGGACTGGTGCGTTTCCTTACACGCAACATGCTGCATTACAAGGCTGCTTTCAACCAGCACGTCTACGCAGGTCAGTATAGGACTATCTTGTGTTGGTAGGGCAGTTAGGATTGGTGCGTTTCATTACACGTAACATGCAATGCAAGGCTGCTTTCAACCCTGTCAGATGTCAGCACGTCTATGCAGGACTACTCTTGTGTTGGTAGGGCAGGTAGGTCTGGTGCGTTTCATTACACGTGACGTGCTGCAATACAAGGCTGCTTTCAAACAGGTCGGTATAGGACTACTCCTGTGTTGGTAGGGCTGGCGCGTTTCATTACACGTGACATGCTGCAATACAAGGCTGCTTTCAAACAGGTCGGTATAGGACTACTCCTGTGTTGGTAGGGCTGGTGCGTTTCATTACACGTGACATGCTGCAATACAAGGCTGCTTTCAAACAGGTCAGTATAGGACTACTCTTGTGTTGGTAGGGCTGGTGCGTTTCATTACACGTAACATGCTGCAATACAAGGCTGCTTTCAAACAGGTCGGTATAGGACTACTCCGGTGTTGGTAGGGCTGGCTGGTGCGTTTCATTACACGTGACATGCTGCAATACAAGGCTGCTTTCAAACAGGTCGGTATAGGACTACTCCAGTGTTGGTAGGGCTGGCACGTTTCATTACACGTGACATGCTGCAATACAAGGCTGCTTTCAAACAGGTCAGTATAGGACTACTCCGGTGTTGGTAGGGCTGGCGCGTTTCATTACACGTGACATGCTGCAATACAAGGCTGCTTTCAAACAGGTCAGTATAGGACTACTCCGGTGTTGGTAGGGCTGGCGCGTTTCATTACACGTGACATGCTGCAATACAAGGCTGCTTTCAAACAGGTCAGTATAGGACTACTCCGGTGTTGGTAGGGCTGGCGCGTTTCATTACACGTGACATGCTGCAATACAAGGCTGCTTTCAAACAGGTCAGTATAGGACTACTCCTGTGTTGGTAGGGCTGGCTCATTTCATTACATGTGACATGCTGCAATACAAGGCTGCTTTCAAATCAAACAGGTCGGTATAGGACTACTCCGGTGTTGGTAGGGCTGGCGCGTTTCATTACACGTAACATGCTGCAATACAAGGCTGCTTTCAAACCCGTCAGACGCCAGCACGTCTACGCAGTTCAGTTCGCTTTCCCCCTCGAACTAGAAAGAAAGGGCCAGGCTGGGATTCGAACCCAGGTCACTCACGTTGCAGTCACGCATTACATTTGGCAGGCGAACATCTTAGCCACTCTGCCACCTTTCTCCCTCCTATATAATGGCTAACCGTCTCGTTTTCTGACAATGTTGGTTCATATGCCACAGTACACGAATTCCCCTCATTCTGGCTCCTTTTAGTTTTCCACAGTGAGCTATTTGTTTCAAGTTGTTTCTTTTAGCAGCGGCAAATATTCTTATAATTGTTTGTGGTTAGGGATAGGAAAAGACCTTACAAGTGGAATACCACCATAAAACATTGTAAGCCTAATGGATAAAACACTTTAAATTGGTTTATGCTGGTGACGAGTGTAACAAAAGGTATGACCTGAAAGGAGCTGAGAAAAGCTACTGTGATGCATGTTTCTGTGTTGATTGTTGCAGACACGGTGGCTGGGGTTGGCGTGGGGTGCCTCCTGCTGGGTACAGGTCTGGGCGTTCTGTTCACATGCATCGCCATGCGACGCAGACTGTTGCATCGCTCAGTCAACAGACCCTTCAAGCTGGACGAGGTTGATGAGGATTTCCGAGATGACGAAGGATTGTGAAATGTGTAGCTCGATCTTTCATCTTATATAAACAGTTTCCTTTTTCTTTTCTTTTTTCTTTTTTGTGCTCTTATAATATTTTTTGGCGGTTTTCTGTCTTTTTTAAAATTTATATTATTTGTTGTTTTTTTAACTTTTTTTTTCTTTTTCGTTCTTTTAACTTTGTAAGAAGTACATAACATGTTTTATTTTCTTCTTTCTTTCGTATGCTAATTTGTTCTCAGTCTGCATTTTCTTTTTCTTTTTATATGATCATTCTTCCAGTTCTGTGGGTACAGTACATATATTCTTTTCTTTTAGTTTTTTGTTGGTGGTGAAGAGGGTGGGGGGTGGGGATGAGGCACTTTCTGTACAAACAGGATTTGAGTTCATCTTTTGTTTCCTTCGGGGGGGGGGGGGGGGAGTTCAGTCTTCTGGAACCCTGATGCGAAGATGTTCAATTTATTTATTCTTTGCAGCAATTCTCTATGCCATGTGTTTTGTGTGTAAGTGCACTGTCGAAGGCTAAGCGATGCTGAAAAATGGTTCAGAAGGCTAAATATTTGTGTGGTTTTGTTGATGCTTATTGTTCTTTTAATTGAGACTTTTTCCCCCAGTTTGGAGTTACCATACTTTCCTCAATTATAAAAAATAATGTTGTTTAAACAGCACAGGTCTTTCACGGTATTACAGTACCTCCAGGATCAACCCACTATCTTTACTTATATAAATAACCATATAAACTTGTTCCAGGTCGAAGGACATTTTTCTTCCTTTTCCCCAAATTTCTGGGGCCTTTTATTCGTTTGAATTCCAGTGCCTCTGACTTTCTCTTTGAGCTTTGGGCAGCACGGTCCATCTTATTTGTTTTTTTCCCTCATTCCATTTACTGAGAGCAGAATGTGACAGGGCTCCCAATCGTCCCGCAAAACAAGGGGTCCCAGGGACTCCTTCACTTACAGTATAGAGGGTCCTAGAGGCGGGATAGAGGGTCCCAGTGGCTTTGCGAATGCTAAAAATAATTTTTCTAGTGCATCCCTGGGACCCCCTGCACATTCTTTTAAAGGGTCCTTTAGAATTTTAATGCTTCATAGACCCCCAAATAGGGGTCCCTGGGAGCCCTGATGTGATGAAAGTTTGAAAACCTTTCACCACCTCCCTCAATAGAGGCTGCCTTTATTCAGGCGATTTATTCCTGTTTGTGTGTGTGTCTGGGGCAGTGGGTGGATGCCTCGTGCCTCCATACGGGGAGAGCAGAATGTGATGAAAGTTTGAAAACCTTTCACCACCTCCCTCAATAGAGACTGCCTTTATTCAGGCGATTTATTCCTGTTTGTGTGTGTGTCTGGGGCAGTGGGTGGATGCCTCATGCCTCCATACGGGGAGAGCAGAATGTGATGAAAGTTTGAAAACCTTTCACCACCTCCCTCAATAGAGACTGCCTTTATTCAGGCGATTTATTCCTGTTTGTGTGTGTGTCTGGGGCAGTGGGTGGATGCCTCATGCCTCCATACGGGGAGAGCAGAATGTGATGAAAGTTTGAAAACCTTTCACCACCTCCCTCAATAGAGACTGCCTTTATTCAGGCGATTTATTCCTGTTTGTGTGTGTGTCTGGGGCAGTGGGTGGATGCCTCATGCCTCCATACGGGGAGAGCAGAATGTGATGAAAGTTTGAAAACCTTTCACCACCTCCCTCAATAGAGACTGCCTTTATTCAGGCGATTTATTCCTGTTTGTGTGTGTGTCTGGGGCAGTGGGTGGATGCCTCGTGCCTCCATTCAGAGAGCTGGACAACCCTGCCTCCTCCACGAGTCTCTATACCAGGGGGGTCTTTTGTAAAAATAGTTCCCCCATCTTGAAGTTCTGTGCTTGTAACTTCCTCTTATCTGCCACTCTCTTTGACTCTGCCTTTCCCCTTTGCTTTCTATCATCTACTATCTTTCCTCCACCTTCTGGAAGTTCTGTGCTTGTAACTTCCTCTTATCTGCCACTCTCTTTGACTCTGCCTTTTCCCTTTGCTTTCTATCATCTACTATCTTTCCTCCACCTTCTGGAAGTTCTGTCTTGTAACTTCCTCTTATCTGCCACTCTCTTTGACTCTGCCTTTCCCCTTTGCTTTCTATCATCTACTATCCTCCACCTTCTGGAAGTTCTGTGCTTGTAACTTCCTCTTATCTGCCACTCTCTTTGACTCTGCCTTTTCCCTTTGCTTTCTATCATCTCTATCTTTCCTCCACCTTCTGGAAGTTCTGTGATTGTAACTTCCTCTCTTTGATCTTTCTGCTTTCTATCATCTACTACTTATTGTGCCCATTCTCCTGCCTTTCCCCTTTGCTTTCTATCATCTACTATCTTTCTGACTTATTGGCCCATTCTCCTGCCTATTCCAAAAATAATCTTCCAAATAATTTGTCTTCTTTGAGCTACTCCGAAATCGGAATGTGTCGGCTGTACACAGCGTGGAGACCATTGAAAATTGAAAACCAGACACAGACATACCTTACCCATTATGGCCATATGGCCATGGAACGCAGAAGAAAAAGAAAAGTGTGTCTGTTGAAATGGTTTCTGTGCTATCGGGAATGGGCTCCAAAATTTGAAATGCTGCGAAATAATGTTTTAACAAAGGCTTTACGTTTTCTTCCTCATATCACTTTTTGTTGTTGTTGTTTCGTTGTGTGTGTGTGTGCGTGTGTGTGTGTGTGTGTTTCTGATTGTGATTGCTGTAATGTTGCGTCTGATGATTTTTCGTGATTTCCGTTTGTAGTTTTCTGTTTGGTATTTCTTTTTTTGTTGTTGTGTATGAAATTTAAAAAAAAGTCTGTTCTTAGTTTTCCTTTTGGTAATAATTATAATAAATACATCTTCTATAGCACTGTTCTCCTGACACAGCAGGAACGTCACAACGGGGCTTTTCAACGTCGGTTTTCTTCAGATTTCTTGAGGAAACAACTCGTTTGGGTTTGTCAGGATGATGGAATGGCAGATGACAGACGAGAGCAAAATGGTCACCAAGAGCAAGGTCCATCACACCAGACTTCAGGAGAGGACGATCTTGACCGATCACCAGCCAGATAGTAGCGTGCTTTATTTTTTTTTCCATTTTTTTTTTTCCAAAGGAATGAATAAGTTTAAATATGAATCATTTGTTGTATTATTCTACATTTTTCTTTTGGTTAGTTTTTGTCTGTCTCTGTCTTTGTTTGTCTTATTGTCTTTCTCTCTTTCTATCCATCTGTCTCTCTCATTCTCTTTTCACTCTGTGTGTGTGTGTGTGTGTATGTGTGTGTGAAAGATTTGTCAAGTTGTTATTTTGTCTCTTTTTTTTATGCAATGTCTGATTCAAGCTTTCAATTTATTACTGATTGTAGAGCACCTAGTATAATATTCAACGTTGTGCTGTTGCTGTTTTAGCTGTGCTTAGTAGAACAGAAACACAGGTTTGCCTTGCAGAGATTTTGTAAATGTGAAGCGTGTAAATAAGAAGTGTGTGATGACTTGTACTTTAGTGTTAATGTAAGAAATTGAAATAAAAAGCTTATATTTTTGTATATTTACCTTTTGTAGAATTTATATGCTCATGTAATTTCATACCTATGTTAAAACGTTGCTGTGGCGAAAAAGCTTAATGGTATAGTAGTAGCCTTTGAAAAGCGCTTAGATTAATGTTTTACGTCCTCCCGATCGTTAGATCATATGGGACATTTCTATATATATAGTTACTGACTTTGAAAAGAATGTGATTGTTAATTTTTTTCCATGTTTTAAAGCAACAATTGAAAGGGTCTATTTCATGTTTTTTCAACTGTATTGTGGCAATATTGTGTGATTTGATTGCATGTGTGGTTTTTTGTTTATATATATGTCCCATTGCTTATCTTTTTTGTGTGTGTGTAAATTAATATTTTCAAGTTTGATTTTTCTATTAAAAGACTTTTTTTGTATGTTTATAATTATCCATTGAGACGTCACAGTGAGTTACTGTACTTCCTTTTGTTTTTCTTTTCCTTTTTTTTTTTAATAGTTTTTGCTTTTTTTAAATTATTTTATATTTTGCTTTGATGCTTGTTTGATCCTAGAGTAAATGGAACGAAAAATGAATATTCATGATCGAAGATAGATTTAGCAGCTGGTTGTGTACGTGATGTGCCATTCAGTGACAAAATTTAACATGCAACTTTATTTGTACATATTTTGATGCAGGCAGTGATATGCACTTGCATATTATGAAATGAAATATGTACCGCTATATTAGATTTTGGACACTTTTTTAAAAAGTAGTCCATTTAGTCCTTAACCCTCTCACGGCTACATACGCCAGATCTGACCGATTTTTTCTTTACCATTGGCTCCCGTAGCCCCCGATTGCGCCCGCTGAACGCCCGGTCTAGTAGTTTCACTTTCACTTTTGCCCTACCCACAATGCAATATACTAAGTTCTTCCTGTTCCTGACTCTCAGTGGTCCGTTTTTTGGTTCTTACAGCAAGGGAAAGGACCCACTAGTCTTTTTGAATGGATTTTTCGAAGTGACCCCAAATTTTTTTCTTCTTTCCACGTGACGTATTGACTCGGCGCGATGCTCGGAGCGCCATTACGGATTTTTTAATTCCAATTCATGGTTTGTTGTGTGACAGTGTGTTAGCTTTGGAATGAAAATATCATCATTGCTATTCAATATGCATCTTTCAGAAATTAAATGTGAGTTAGACTTTATTCTGGGTGATTTTTTTAAATAAAAGATTTGGTGTGACGTTCGGAGTTACTTCCCATCACTTGGTATTCAATATAGATTATCGGTTCGATTGATCAGAGTGAGAGGGTTAACTGAGACCCCTGCGCCTTAAAATGCGTTGCGCCTGGTATGTGACTGAAATCTGATCGAACAGAGTTGTGAATTCCATTCGTATCATAAGTACTGAGATCGACTATCAGGCTGAAATCGAGACGAAGCATACCACACAGTCACCCAGAGAAGGGGTGGGGGGTTGAATCAGGATATGACATCGCAGCCTCGGTTTCAACAGCTGAAGACAATAACAATCTTGGTGGACATAGCCTACTGAGCCGAAACTCATTGTAAAAATCTACTCCGAATTTTTCAATTCAGACTTTTCTGGGATTTCTGATGCAGGCAATGCATATAAGTGCTTCTTTATACCGATATCTGGATAGCGGTGTGAGTGTCGTTCTGAAGATTGTTTTGACAGAACTAGGCTAAATGCCGACCTCCTTTGTTTGAGTTGACCTCATGTTTTCGATCTATTTTTTGCTATTGTTTGATCATTTTGCATGCGCCTTAAAACTTGTGTATGTTTAAATTCAGAATTTTTGTTGACTTCAGTGGAAGCGCCTTATGATTAGAAGCACCTTGTAGTCCATGAAATACAGTAGATGTTTTGTGATAAGTCTTTGAAAAATGCTCAGAAAAAGTGCTTTTGTTTTAAATATTGAAATTTGCATCAGAGCCTTTATACATTTGGGTTAAAACCACAAAAGAGATGGTCATAAAACTTATAGTCCATTTGTTTCTTATTGCCCATCTTGGTTTAAAAAACAACAACACGATGAGTTGCCAAGGTTCACAATATGTTTTTTATTTGCTATTAATTCAGAATGGAAAATGTTGCCCGTGTAAAGTGTAGGTTTTCCTGATACGTTTACTTTAACTCATTCGAGTCGTTCCTGGCCAAATGTTGCCCGTGTAAAGTGTAGGGAATCCTGAATAGAATAGCTGTCGTGTAAAGTGTAGGTTTTTTGATGCCCATTTGCTTCAAGGGAAGTAAATAGGTTTTCCTGTGGAAAATGTTGCCCGTGTAAAGTGTGCACACCATACCTTGGTCACTTCTAAACTCGCGTGTAAAGTGTAGGTTTTCGTTCCCTTAGACCTGATATGGAAAATGTTGCCCGTGTAAAGTGTAGGTTTTCCAATTTGTAGGTTTTCTGACTTTGCTTTTGCCCGTGTAAAGTGTAGTGGTTTGTTGTGGGGAAAACAATCGTGTAAAGTGTAGGTTTTCCTGATATGGAAAATGTTGCCCGTGTAAAGTGTAGGTTTTCCTGATATGGAAAAGAGTTTTTCTATATAAAGTCTGATATGGAAAATGTTGCCCGTGTAAAGTGTATGATAAAAAGTCAGATCTACCACTTCCCCATGTCTAAGGCTGAAGTAAAAACCCATAATCTTCTTTCATTTCTCCTTTTGTTTATGTATGTTTTGCTTGTGTGTATGGTTGGAGTGATTTCAGCCCTGAAAGTGGAAAATGTCCACCAGTCTTTGGCTGGTAACATATTTTTTTTACCAGCCAAACTAACTACACATTATTTGCAAAGAAACCACAGTATGGAAAATAAGGCAGATAACTTACCACAGGTCTGTACTTGAACCAGGCTTGTTCACTCTCCTTTTTCAGACCACAAACTGCTACATCCTTTCATATTGTTGGCGAGCACGCAAATTGCGTATCGTATTTCCGGTGCATGGGAAAACATGGATTGGGAAAGGAATTGCGCGCGAGAAAGAACATCGTTTTGTGCCCACTCGCATTTGGCGGGTGAAGTGAATTATAAACGCCAAATTTTGTTCCCACTCGCCACTTTCAGGGCTGGATTTGTGAGTTTTTTTACTAATTCATAGTAGTTGCGATGCGAGTGAGTTAACCCGCTTAAAGGTTGAAAGAATTGTATGGCATCAGCTTGTGAAGCAGTGCTAGATGTTTGTGAAAAGAAAGGAAAGTAGTGGTGAAGCTAGCGCTTTCTAGAGGTTTGGAATGTTTACACTATGTTTGCTGTAGTTTCTGTCTCCATGTTTGTGGAACTAAAAGCTTGTTTTACTGATTCTGTTGTTGCTCTGGAAATTTAGAGTACTTGTGTGAACATTTCATAAGTTTCGATAATGCAAATGTTGTTTTGAAGAAAAATTTGTATTAATTTGAATTTTGTGTGTGTGTGTCTGCAATTGTTATTAGTGTTATAAGAAAACGTTTGTAGATTGATCAGTTTAGCTTCTCTGTAGAATTCTAATTTTGAAGAAGAAGAAAACAAATGTCGGTATGAACGTCTGTTTCTACTTTGCCTCCCATCTTTCTTCTTCTTCGATCGCTCAGACAGTTTCCTGTCAATTATGAGCGCAGATGCATCATGCTGCCGTTAATAAATAGTTAAGTCCGACTTCGGCTGGAGGAAATCTTTTTGAAAGCGTTTCGTGAAAAAAGGCAGGAGAATGGACCGGCAAGGCAGAAAGATAGTAGATGACAGTAAGCAAAGGGAAAAGGCATAGTCAAAGAGAGTGACAGATTAGAGGAAGTTACAAGCGCAGAACTTCCAGAAAGTGGGGGAACTACTTATACAAACAACCCCCCGGTATCCCCACGGGGGGATCTTTCTTTTCTCTCAAGTCTCATCTTGCATGACTGAATATCCTATCCTTAAGCTCTGAGGTGCCATGCAAAAACTGTGGTATGGAGCAATGAAAATGGCAACTCGCAATAGGTTGTGTGTGTCTTTTTTCTGTCTTTTTTGTCAATGGCTGTTCAATTTTGTTTTTTTCATGGAAACGGATTGCAGTAAATTGACGAATGTTGAAAATTCTGCGTTAAGATATTTCATACCCCCCCCTCCCTATTTAAAAAAAAAGAAGAAAGAAAATGTGGCCATTTCCCCCTCAATGGCGCTGGATTAATTGGATGCATTTTTTTCTGCGTTGGTGAAAGATTTGTTGCTATTTTGCTATCCATTTTGTGTTATTAATATTCTATTGTGATGATTTACCCATCAAAAGACAAGAGTTGTGTTTGGATCAACACATATCAAGGACAAGATGTAATATTTAACATTGAATGTGTGTGTGATGTGAGATAAAAATAGTAAACCTGTAGCATGAATGTGTGAATACGTGTGTGTGTGCACATGTGTGTGTGCATTATTTTTTTATAAATTATCTCAACTTACTGTGCATATTTTGATGAAACTTTGTAAAAATGTTTCAATTTTTTACAGGAGCTAATCTACTTTCTAAAAGTACCCTTGTTTTTTTTCAGTGGGATACAATTCTCTGATTTGCCGTAAAAAAAACTACCGTATTTTTCTGACTATAAGGCGATACTTCTTTTTTTCCAAGACTCGGACCCCTGCGGATCCAATAAAATTGGGAGAGATGAGACTACTGTCAGTCAAGAGAAAGATTTCCTAGTAAAAGGTTGAGTATGACCGAAATATTGGAATAAAAGCAACTAACTAGTTTGTTGGTGTTTCCTTTCTTTAATTTTCATAATAAAATAGTAAGAAAATATAAGAACAAAATCTGAAATTTGGGGGGTGCGCCTTATATGAAGGTGCGCCGTATAGTTAGAAAAATATGGTGCTTTCTTGAATGGATTTTGTAGAAATTTTGTGAAAAGTGAAGGTGTCATGCTCTTGTTTTATACATGACCTTTCTGTTATACTCCTTTTTGGGGTTTGTAATTTGTCATCCTCAGATCTTTTTTATCAATCGCTCAGACAGTTTCCTGTCAATTATGAGCACATATGCGTCATGCTGCCGCTATGCGCCTAACTAAGAAATGGTTAGGGCCCAGCAAGTCAGACTTCGGCTGGAGGAAATCTTTTTGAAAGCGTTTCTGGAAAAAAAGCAGCAGGAGAATGGACCGGTAAGGCAGATAGTAGATGACCGAAAGCAAAGGGAAAAGGCAGAGTCAAAGAGAGTGATGGATTAGAGGAAGTTACAAGCACAGAACTTCCAGAAGGCGGGGGAACTATTTATACAAGAGCCCCCCCCCCGGTATCCCCCGGGGGATCCTCATATCTTCGTTATATCTATTGTGAATGATAAGAATGTAGAGAACTTATCCCACCGATGATGAGACAGTTGGTGTCTGATGCTTCAACGTGTACAAGCCAGAGGGCGCTGTCACAAAAGAGGTAAAGGTGCAGATCAACACCCCCCTTACATTTCTCGGCTCTCCCCGCATTCTCAGACTTGCCTTTCTTAGTGTTTATAAAGCCTTTCAACCTCTTATCGATTCCAGTATTTTATGTTAAATTTCATGTATTTAAACAATTAAAAAAACAAATTGTAGCCCAGCCCGCCGGAATAGCAGCTGCCCCCTCTGCTATCTGGCAGTCATTGTCGGGGTAAGGACGGACAGACAGACGGGCGACATCAACAACAATCTTAGAAGTCCTTCTAAAGTCCTATTAAATCCTACTACTTTAGAAGGACTTGATGATAAGTCTCATACTATCTCAATGTGAATGCAGGCTCTGATGTCCATTGCAAACTGACTGTATTATAAGACTCCCTCCTACATAAGACCTACTTCTCTTTATTAAATACTTGTAGCGGTGCCATAGCTGATGAGGTTTAACCGAGGCGTGGTTACCGCTACACCTATCTATATTAATAAAACAAATCGGGACTTTACTGGTTTCGTACTGCCTCCGGGCATTGCCTCCAGTATTGTTCCCACCATATTTGTATTTACAAATGTCCCATATGTGTCTGATTCAGACCAAGAGGACGTAAAACACCATTTTCATCGTCAACCTACTTCTCTGAGGCATTGCCCTTCTTTGTAAGTGTTAAAATTATCTCCCTTATAAGACCCCTCCCTTTTGGATGATTTTTGAAGGTCTTATATTTTTTAGTTATAAGGGAGGTTCCACTGTACTATCTTAATGTGAATACAGGCCATGATGTCTGTTGCAAACTGACTGTATGGAACCAACGGACAAGTGGTAGTTTTTTGTGGTTGTGGTATAACACACCCTTTGCCCATGTATGGTTCGGTGAGCAAAATGAGTACAGGAGAAATACCTTTTCTTTTCTCCCCCCCCCCCCTCCCCCTCCCCAAAGATAGTCACAAGGTTTCTGTTTTGCTGGCACCATAATTATACTTAATGCATATCATGAGAGTTGTGATGGTTTTCGCTGTCCAGTTTTATGCATTCAAGACAGATTGCTTTGTACTTTTCTCATTCTTATGTCATTTATACATTTCAAATGATTGTGTAATTTGCCTGTTGTGCTTTTTTTCATAAGAGACAATAGTTGTTTTCTAATTGTTGTTGCTTTTTGCCTTTTAACCTGTTAACTTAGGTGGTGTTATATTATTACCACCCAATTTCTTTTTGCCCGTTTCGCCTTGCTTTGTAGTAGTTCAAATGAGGTGCGTGTTTTTGGTAGTTGTTTTTGGCCTTTGAAATGTTTGTTGGTCTAGCTATAATGCACTTACATGGATGCGCCTGCTTTCAAGATGTCCTGAAGTTCAGGATTTTTTTGTTCAGAATGTCCTGAAGTTCAGGAGTTTTTATTGCCTGGAGCTGGCGTCGCCAAATTATGTATTTTGCTGGTTATAGAGGTCATGAAGTTTAACCAGAAGTGGAAGTGCAACGAGAGCCTGTCAATTACATTGGAAACTGTTTCCCTTCAGCTTCCAGGGGGCATTGCCCCCCGGAACCCCCAGGAGGGGCGTTGTCCCTGCACTCCGCCGGGGCCAGGACGGCCCCTGGACTCCTGCCTTGCAGGATTTTTTTAATTTCCCAGGAGCACCCATGCACTTAGGCAGACAGATTGATAGATATGCATGTTTATGGGTGCGCCCACACGACAATATTTTGCGCTAACCATATTATTAACCGGTGACTTTATCAGGTAAATTTAAATAACTATGTTGCCAGAATAATTGAAGAAACTTATTAGCACTTGCATGCGCACATACACACTCGCACACACACACATACACACACACACATTCTGCACTTGATTCTGTAGTTTCAGCATACACATTATAGGCATTTTGTTTGTGAATTGAAACCTATGAAAAGCAAGTGTCGCATATCTATAAGGAGGAGCATTACTTTGTATCTCTATGCAAAAGTGAATCCATCCTCGGCTTCACATTTCTTTAAATTATCCATTGTACAATGTACTCCCGGTTCTGTAAGAACAGTCACGTTTCCGATCAGTTAGTGAATCTAGCGAAGTTCGTCGAGTAAAGATAATGAAGATAGGGGGAAATGGCCGTATGAAACGTCCGTACAATCCACGACATGGCACTAACGATAATCAGCACTCTTCAAAAGTCCCTTTAGTTAGAAAATTAAACAATGTTTAAATGCTGATCGATTTGAACGGAAACTCGGCCGCCATTTTATTTAGCAGTCGTAGCCTCTCGCGAGGCCGCTACTGAGCGAACCTAGCTGGCTAGCTTTGCTACGAAGTAGTGCTGTCCAATGAAACGCCTTCCTAGCTTCGCTAAGTGGCAACTAGCTTTACTATGCTTCGGAAATGCGTCTCTAGAATGCGTTGCGACAAGAAAAAGAAAGAGGGCTTGTGTTTTTCTCCATCGGTGTCTGGATGTGCATGTGTATATGTGCTGAAGTGGGAGAGGGGGCGAATAGGAAAGTTTTATATTCCAATCTCTATTGCCTAAGCTACTGAACCAATCGTCTCGAAAAGTTTCTGAATTGCACCTGATATTCCGAGGACGACGCATGTTCTATCAATTCAACCAAAGATCCAATTTTTTTTTCCAATGGCAAGCAAAACGGGGTTAATAGAAGTTGAAAGGTTTTTTTTACAGTTTGTATCTGTTGACGAAACCGGCCACATGAAAAGCTAAAGCGGTTTTTGTCATTGTCAAAGCACACCTTTTTATTTGACAGTGCTGTGCATCACATGAGAGTGCTTGTCGAGTGTTGTGTTGCTGTACATCTCTCTCTCTCTCTCTCTGTACATCTCTCTCTCTCTCTCTCTGTACATCTCTCTCTCTCTCTCTCTGTACATCTCTCTGTACATCTCTCTCTCTCTCTCTCTGTATATCTCTCTCTCTCTCTCTCTCTCTCTCTGTACATCTCTCTCTCTCTCTCTCTCTCTGTCTCTCTCCTTCTCTCATGTCATAAGAACAGAAAGTACATTCATAATACGGCACATTTTTCCTTTCTTCTTTTACAAAGGCAGTTGCTACAACAGAGCAAAATCGACATTGATACTTGTGAGAAGAGACAATTACGCGCACACTCACACACGCACATGCATTTCAAACGTGTGTCCCATCTTTTCGGAATGAGACGTGTTCAGGAATGGAAACGTTGGGTGGCCTTTGCAATGGTCCCTTTCAGGAATAAGACAATTTTTCACTTTCGCTCATGTATGGTATTTTTGGAATGAGAGGATTTTTCACTTTTGCCCATGTTATGCTATTTTTCGAGTGAGAAGATTTTTTACTTTCGCACATGTTTGCTGTTTTTCTGGAGACACCTTTGTTGAACTTTCTCCCCTGTTTATACATTGCGTCCGTTTATAAAAAGAAATGGAACATAGCCAGAAGTGCACGGAGAGTGAAGTAAAGGTGTGTGTAGAAAAGGATATGAGGCAGTAAGATTTGTTGGGTGAAATGGTGTATATTTAGGTGCTTGTTTTTTTCTGATGAATTTTGGAAATAGCTTTTGAAGACTGTTGTTTTGTACATTTTTTGTTATAATAATAGTAATTAATAATGCTTATATAGCGCATAATCTTGCTAAGCAACTCAATGCGCTTTTCACTCACCATTCGTACAGACATTTCTAACAGACTGGTTCACGTATCCTCACCATACATCTCTATGAAAAAGAATACGTTAGAGAATGCATTGCCTATAATCATCTATCAACTATTGATTGGATTTGCCTTTAGACTTTCCCGTTTATATTTATAGAATGTTATATAACTGTTGTAAAGTTTTCTCCGAAGTCCGGGTTTCTTTTTGCATGTACATATGTGTGTTTTTGTGAGAAAGACCACAAGATGCAAGACAAACCTTTAAGGAATCCAAATGCTGGAAGTAAAAAGAGAAGAAAAAACAACATTTTGTGTAAAATTTTAACCCAAAGATTCACGCTTTCGAGTGATTCTTTGGTTGCATGGTTTGTGATAGTTCAGATCTCCTTTGATAGAAGTGGTGCAATACATTTCAAAACACCGGTAAATATCAATACCATGCCACACTTGAAAATCCTGCAGAAATTGTCTTTGTTAGTTTATAGGATAGTAATATAATCCCCCCCCCCCCCCCTTTAAAATATTGCAGCATCTTTAACATTTTAATACTTTTGTCATAAAGACTAAAAAGAAAGAAAGGTCAACAAAGTGATGATTTGTGGGCCATGTACTTTAGGACCCCCCCCCCCTAATTTTTATGAACCTCAAAAAATTTCAGTCTTTTCCTTTCAGTTTTATGAAAATACCCATAGGCTGATCCTAACCTTATTCCTTTCCCTAAATTGACAACATAGGTTCTCAGTGAAAATTTTCAATGCAAAAGATTTAGGAGGGGGGGGGGGGGGGGGGGGGGTAACTAAAATACATCATTGCTGATTTTTACAGGTGTTGATTCATATAGTATACATATGGATTGTAAAGAATGGTGCCTGGCTCGTTAACCCCTTCCCTGCCTGGCTACGAGATGGTTTCCTACTTAATGATGTCATTGATGATGTTATAACTTATGATGTCATAGGCCTGGGACGATGGTTTTTGGCTTGCAGATAAGCCAGAAAGGATATATCTCTAGACCATTTTTTCAGATTGAGTCATAACAGATTTGTTTTAAACTTCATAATAAAAAATTCGATAATTTCTATGTTTTCCTCTGGCAGTGAAGGGGTTAATGAAATGTCCAATTGTTGTTGGGTGCACTTTTTCTCTTGCCTTGCACTTGCAAAATGGTTGTGCTGATTCTTTCTTCTTTTTATTTTTTTCCCCTCCACTGTATTTCTAAAAATAATAAACATTACATTCCAGAACTGTGTTTCCTGTGTGTATTATATTTTAGAATCGTTGTTCAGCACTACTGTGCTTACAAAGAAAAGAACATGCCAAGTTTCCATAGTTCCTCCTTTTCGTTGAACGCTCGGACAGTTTCCAGTCATTATGAGCGCCGCGCAGATGCATCGGTGCTAATGCTGCCGTTATGCGCCTAACTAAAAAATAGCGGCTATTCACTGTGTCTGTACATGTGATGCAAGTGAAATTGACCCATGGCCAATATTAAAATGATGCGGCTGAGCCCAGTGGAAGCTGTCTCTACCAGTGGCAGTTCTCCCTAAGAATTGTTGGTGGTTGTCACTCCACCCGTGGTGTGAATGTGTGGGTGGATCCATGAATGGAGCCAAGTCCACTGAAGTCGGAGTATGGCCGCCCATGTGGCGAGGCCCTTTAAAAAGCAGCCATGCACGTAATCTTCCCACCCTAGGCCATGTGAAATATTCACTGGGTGTGCCCCCAGAGTGTTTAAGCTGGGGAACGAAAACAACAACTAAAAAGTAGTTAGGCCAAGCATGTCCATCTTCGGTTTTGAAAAAAATTTCATAAGAATTTCTAGAACAAAGGCAGGAGAATGGAGCAGTAAGGCAGAAAGGAGATCTATAACAGTGAGCAAGGGGAAAAGGCAGAGTTAAAGAGAGTGACAGATTAGAGGAAATTACAAGCACAGAACTTCCAGAAGGTGGGGGAACTATTTGTAAAAAAGACCCCCCATTATCCCCACAGGGGAGTTTCCATAAGTGCTGTATGTCTGCTCAAACACACGAGTCGACAGGCTACGAGAGCTGATGGTAGAGTGACTTCCCCTGTTTGACGGATTGAATTAGGCAAGATCACTCCCACACACCATGACATTACTCCCCTTAATTATTTGTTGGGTTGGGGGTGGATGGGTCATGTCATTGCACCATTTTAATGATTTTTCAGTGGTGCTCTCATACTTTTTGTGTGTGATATAGCAATTGCTAAACACTCGCATGCTCTGAATGCATGCAGACACACCCACAGACACATGCTCATGCATACGGCCATACCCACTGACACATGCTCATGCATGCAGGCACACCCACAGACACATGCTCATGCATGCAGGCACACCCACAGACACATGCTCTAATGCATGCAGGCACAGACACATGATCATGCATGCAGGCACACCCACAGACACATGTTCATGCATACAGGCACATACACATGCTCATGCATGCAGGCACACCCACAGACACATGCTCATGCATACAGACACACCCACTGACATGCTCTGAATGCATGCAGGCACACCCACATGCTCATGCATACTGACACATGCTCATGCATACAGACACCCACTGACACATGCTCTGAATGCATGCAGGCACACCCACATGCTCATGCATACTGACACATGAAGGCACAGACACATGCACGAAGGCACACCCACAGACACATGCTCTGAATGCACGAAGGCACACCCACATGCTCATGCATACTGACACATGAAGGCACAGACACATGCTCTGAATGCACGAAGGCACACCCACAGACACATGCTCTGAATGCACGAAGGCACACCCACATGCTCATGCATACTGACACATGAAGGCACAGACACATGCTCTGAATGCACGAAGGCACACCCACAGACACATGCTCTGAATGCACGAAGGCACACCCACAGACACATGCTCTGAATGCATGAAGGCACACCCACAGACACATGCTCTGAATGCATGAAGGCACACCCACATGCTCATGCATGAAGGCACACCCACATGCTCATGCATGAAGGCACATCCGCAGACACATGCTCATGCATGCAGGCACACCCACAGGCTCATGCATGAAGGCACACCCACATGCTCATGCATGAAGGCACATCCGCAGACACATGCTCATGCATAGAGGCACACCCACAGACACATGCTTATGCAGGCAGGCACACCCACAGACACATGCTCATGCATGCAGGCACAGGTTCTGTTCTCCACCCTCTGCCCCTTCAATATTAGTTAAGCAGGCATGTCCTCAGTAAAGAACAGACCGGCCCCCCATTTTTCAGGGGTTTTTTCCCCCAAAGGAGCCAGAATGGTCAACATACTGACCATGGGCCCTGAAGAGAAGAAGAGGAAAATCACTTCTTTTTTTTTTAACCAAGGGAGGCTACTGCGCCGCACCGCACAAGTATGCTCTCGACATCAAAAAGTCACTGGCGCTCACTCAAAATGGCGGACGCTACACTTCCGTTTTAGCAGAATTGAAAACAAACATCTCAAACATATTACACTTTGGGGATTATTTTGCAAATTCTTTTTCGTGTTCTATTTTCAAAGCTCAGTCAGTATTCCACTTGAACAGTTAGAAGCATGGAAAATGCAGGAGCGTCATTTTCAGCGGCGTTACGGAATACAGCGCCTTTCCAAGAGTATCTTCTTCAGGGCAGCATTCTCGACACGCACTGTGAAATCTTGCTTCATAGGTTGCGTGGTTTATGTGACAATGCAGACACCACTCCACAGACGTTTAGCGACTACGAAGCAGTGTATCAGTTGAGTAAGTGTTTCTACGAGACTGCATCACGATCAGTGACTTGGAGAATATTAGTTATTTACTTAATTAGCTTAGTATTTATTTTATTATTAACAGCGCAGCAGCCGCTCCCCCGCTCACTCAACCCCTCCACACCCTGTTTCCAGGACGCAGCATCACGCTCAGGCCTGAGCAGCGGGCACGAGTTGGCTGGGTCACTAAACCCGAACTCCCCCTATGTCAATGCAGCAGCTTGGGCCCAGTATTAGATGGAACCGACCCTCCTTTTTTCAGTCTTTTTTTCCCCTAAGGGTGCCAGAATGATCAATTTAATGATCATGGGCCCCAAAGAGAAGAAGAAGAAGAATGCCTAGTACCGGAAATACCGAGCACCGGTAATGCCTAGTACCGGTAATGCCAAGTACCGGTAATACTGAGCAGCAGTTTTTTGGGGTCCACGAAATGTGTCTCTCCTTCTTTCCATCTTCTTCTCTCATCCTGCTCTACCACCCCCCACCATCCCCTGCCCTCCTCCCCCCCTGTCTGTCCAGACAATCTTCCCAAATTTCTGACACTTTTTTTATGATTTGGATTGCTCAGACCATAAAATAAAGTCACTTGATATTGTCAAGGGAAAGCTTGATAGACTGAGGCCTAGTCTGATGAAGCCTGTCCCTACCTACCTCTACCAATGTTACCATGATTTAATGTTTTAAAAAAAAAATGTAACCTTGTCTTTTTACTGTTGTTTCAGAAAACAACTTGTCCACACAGCAGAGTCAATACATCCTCTTCAGAGTCCGAGAAGCTTTGGACGATCGGGAGGCTCCTTGGTAAGACTGATGACAAATTTACCCTCTTCTTCTTCTCCTTCTTCTGCGTTCCTAGGCCATATGGCCATAATGGTTAAGGTACGTATGTGTCCAGTTTTCAGTTTTCACTGGTCTCCCCGCTAGCGTACAGCCAACACATTCCGATTTCGGAGGAGCTCAAACTGAGTCAAAGGAAAAACATTATTTGGAGTATTTTTATTTTTAAAGGCAGGAGAATGGGCCAATAAGTCAGAAAGATAGTAGATGAAAGAAAGCAATTGGAAAAGGCAGAGTCAAAGAGAGTGGCAGATTAGTAGAAGTTACAGGCACAGAACTTCAAGAAGGTGGGTGAAATATGTTTACGAAAGACCCCTCAGTATCCCCACAGGGAGAGACTCGTGGAGGGGGCGGGGTCGTCCAGCTCCCTGTATGGAGGCATGAAGCATCCACCCACTGCCCCAATTTACCCTGTAATTGTAAATTACAGCATAAATAAACTTGAAATCATGTGTCCATGTTTATATAGGCGAAAATGGAGTTTTACGTCCTCTTGGTCTGAATCAGACACATATGGGACATTTGTAAATACAAATATGGTGGGAACAATACTGGAGGCAATGCTCGGAGGCATTACGAAACCAGTAAAGTCCTGATTTTTTAATTAATACAGATAGCTGTAGCGGTAACCACGCCTCGGTTAAATCTCATCGGCTATGGCACCGCCACAAGTTAGTTACCCCCCATGTTTATATAAATCCCCTTTGCACTTTTTATAGCTCTAGAATTTTTTTAAATTTTTATTATTAACCCTTTCACCACCAACGTCGCATTTTTGCACCACAATGATTTAACACCCGTGTCACTAAAAGGCATCAAATCAGGGTTTGTTATCCAAAGAGCCTATTCTCTTAATCTTGGGAGATAAGGATAGGCTTACTTTAAATTTGTCACAGAGGAATCCCCAATATTACAGAGATTTTTTTTCTCTACCCAGGTAAGTTTAATGGAAATTTGTTGCTGAAAAATGGCTGGCGGCGAAAGGGTTAATTGATTAATTATTAATATAGTATGTTCCAGTGACGTTGCAGTCTTTCATTTTTGTAATTAATATTATGTTATGTGTAGAACCCATTTAGTGTTGTTGTTGACGTACCGTGGCCAAAACACTCCATGGATCACCCCAACAGCCGAAGCACTCAATATTCAATTGGTTAGTACAGTGGAACCTCCTTTATAAGACCTCCCATTATAAGACTCCCTCCCATATAAGACCTACTTCTCTGAGACATTGCCCTTCTTTGTAAGTATTAAAATTACCTCCCTTATAAGACCCCTCCCTTATAAGACCTCATTTTGGATGATTTTTTAAGGTCTTATAAGGGAGGTACCACTGTACTTCAAGTTTCAGTTCAAACGCTCAACTCTGTCCAATTGTGTCCCTCCACAACCATTCAACACTAGGTAGGTGGGCGTAGCGCTATTTATAGGCCTCTCGGCCCTTTTACGCCCCTTCTCAATGAATTTGATTTATGACATAAAGTGGTTTTGCGTCTCCTAATTTCAAACTCATCGAAAAGATTTTTTTTCAAAGGAATGGCTATGTGTGTTCGTCAAAACTTTAAAAAATGTATTTCTAATTTGAAACACTAGCTGGGTTTGCATTCATTGCATCAAAATTATTTTAAAAAGAATGCTTAATGGTACAATATTGAAGTGGCATTATTTATAATAATAAAGTGTCTAACAAATGTCCCATATGTGCCTTCCCAGGTCGAGAGGACGTAAAGCTCAAATTTACGATACGATTATAATAATAAAAGCTAAAACGTCTGTTAAATTTCCAACGCAAATTTTTCTTTACTGGCCGATTAATTATGTTTTGTAAAAAAGCATGATAAAAGAAGACAAATAGGGGGGTAGGCCCTCGTTTTCATTCATTGCCATCCTTAAAATAGTCTAGACTAGACAGGGCTCCCAATTGTCCCGCAAAACAAGCGGTCCCAGGGACTCCTTCACTTACAGCATAGAGGGTCCCAGTGGCATTGCGAATGCTAAAAATAATTTTTCTAGTGCATCCCTGGGACCCCCTGCACAGTCTTTTAGAGGGTCCTTTAGAATTTTAGTGCTTCATAGACCCCCAAATGGGGGTCCCTGGGAGCCCTGCTAGAAGTCATTTCATTGGTTGAAATTAAAAACTAATTAAGGGGCCGTAGAGGAATACTTCTATACCAGTTTGGTTTGCATGGGTTCGCTGAGTTGTGAGGTGTGAATGTTTAAGCACGATGTACGCTATACAGCGCACTCTCGTGTTGGACGGTTGAGCAAGGCATACATGTACGCTATAGTGTACTCTGGTGTAGAGAGAGTTAAACAATCATTTTCTTCTTGTTTGTGTGTTCAGCTTCATTCGTTACCTTGGTCAGGCGGAGGTGGGGGACAAGAATCGTCACACCCTGGTGCGGGCCTGCTACGATGTGGCCTGCTCCAACAACGTGCGTGAATTCCTCAACGAGCTGGGCTTCAAGTGAGTGCCGACTTTCGTTTTCCTCGGTGGTAGAAGGTGTAGAGTGGCACAGAGGTAACGTGTTCGTCTCGTGTACGATAAACTTCGACTTCGAACCTGGGGATTTTTCCTCTACCTCTTTTTCAGTCTGGTTCTTTTGTGATGGCTTTTTGTTTCCGTGTGTGTCTAACATTATGGTTTAAGTCTTCTTCTTTTTTTATGTGTTCTCTGTGTTCCAGGTTAGACCATGAGTACGTTGCCAGGGGCTATGTTTTCCACAAGGGTCGGATGAAGGCCATGGTCTCCAAGATCTACAGGGTAGGGAAAGACACTCAAACACACAGACAGAAACAGAGAGACAGACACACAGGCAGGCAAGCAGGCAGACTGTGAGACAGAGATATAAAGATGGAGAGAAAGAGAGAGTCAGACACAGAGTGAGAGGGAGAGAGGGGGGCGCAGACAAACAGAGAAAGACAGACAGAGAGTCATACAGTCGATAGACAGGCAGAGAGAGACAAACAGACAGAGAGAGACAGACAGATAGATTGTCAAAGGGAGGTGGAGAAAGACA
Organism: Phymorhynchus buccinoides; assembly: GCA_017654935.2. NCBI lineage: Eukaryota > Metazoa > Mollusca > Gastropoda > Neogastropoda > Raphitomidae > Phymorhynchus > Phymorhynchus buccinoides. Next base: position 43,797,919 of record CM065697.1, read on the forward strand.
CACACACACACACACACACACACACACACATTGAAAGAGACAGACAGACGGAAAGACATTCAAAGGCACAGACAGAAACAGATACACAGGCATGCAAGCAGACAGACTGTGAGACAGAGAGAGAAAGACAGAGAGAAAAAGAGAGCCAGACAGTGAGAGAGAGATAAATTTTTTCAAAATGTGTCGGACTGTTGCCACGTCAGACCAATGCCACGTCGGAACTTTAAACGTCGGACTATCGAGATGACAGATGACATTACACCCATTATCTTCTCTCCTAGCCCATGGATGCACCTTAGCAGGCCTGAATTGCAGAATTTTAAATTGCCTAGAGCCGGTGTCGCCGGATTATAAGAATTTAAGAACCAACGATTTTCTTACACACACACACACACACTTGTAGTAAATACAAAGGGTCTATATAAGCATTTGCTATATTCAAACTAGATTGCACTAATCTAGAGAGGTGGAAAAAAGAGCAGTAAATGTGTGTGTGCGCGCGCTGCCCTTGCATTCTGCCGGGCCCCCTCCCCCTTGCAGGAATTTTGAAATTTCCTTTGAGGAGCACCCATGCTAGCCTGACTGTTTGTCTTTAACCCCCCACCAGATGCAGCAGCCGGGGAAGACGGACCAGAGTTGCCTGGAGCCGGTGTCCCAGTCTCACCTGGTGGAGCTCAGCGTGGTGGCGCCACTGGGCCAGGACTCCATCGGCGACGACATGAAGAACTTCGCCGAGCAGCTCAAACCGTATCCTTGGGCATGAGTGGGCTAATTTTGAATCTATTTTTGGGGGAGAGAACAAAATGATCTTATTTAACGGTCGTACGGCATGTTGTGTTGTAAGGCGCACTCCTCTCATTCTTACAAAGCAATCTGCTTTTGTTGTAATAGTTCACTGAATCTGAATCTGACTCGTAACGCTGAGCTATCCAACTTCGCCGAATTGGCCTGACTGCCGAATTGCATGGGTTCGCTGAGTTGTGAGGTGTGAATGTTTAAGCACGATGTACGCTATACAGCTGTGTCTGGCTCTCTTTTTCTCTCTGTCTCAGTCTGTCTGCTTGCATGCCTGTGTATCTGTTTCTGTCTGTGCCTTTGAATGTCTTTCCATGTCTGTCTGTCTCTTTCAATGTGTGTGTGTGTGCCTGTCTTTCACCACCTCCCTTTGACAATCTCTGTCTCTGTTTGTTTTTCTGTCTGTCTGCCTTTGACAATCTCTGTCTGTTTGTTTTTCTGTCTGTCTCTCTCTGTCACATAGCCACGTGGGTAGCCACACTGCGTCTTTGGGGGAGAACAAAATTATCTTATTTAACGGTCGTACGGCATGTTGTGTTGTAAGGCGCACTCCTCTCATTCTTACAAAGCAATCTGCTTTTGTTGTAATAGTTCACTGAATCTGAATCTGACTCGTAACGCTGAGCTATCCAACTGGATAATTATACAGCGTGGTGTGGAGCAGCAGGAAGAAAAATAAAACAAAATGAAAGAAGCAACTGAAAAGAAATGAACTAAAAATATAGAGATCTCCCCAGCGTTTGATGGCTCCAGTCAGGCCAATCCGGCTACCATAGCGGCCCCCGGGGACAAACCCCGACCGGCACAGCACTGACTATTTTGTTAGTGATATTAATTGTAATAAAAGTCGCAGGGCTCTCATAGAGATAAGTATCACCTGTTCATCAGTGAAATGTGGTAGGTAGTGATGCTTAAGTTCTGTCACATGTTGTTGTTGGTGGCTTACCCTGGCTTAAAGACTCCAGGGATCATCCCAACAGTGGAAGCACTTGAACACTATGGTACAAGTGCATCAGCTACGGATGAGAACATTACGTGCGTGACCGTTTTTGATTACCCCGCCACGTGGGCAGCCACACTCCGTCTTTGGGGGATAGTTCTGTCACATGCGTCAAGAACTTTTTCGAGTTGCTAAAACAGTATCTTTGTGCATGTGTTAGTAATTGTTAATTTTGTTGTTTTGTGATAAAAAAAAGAGTTCTCCCACCTTCTGGAAGTTCTGTGCTTGTAACTTCCTCTAATCTGTCACTCTCTTTTGACTCTACCTTTTCCTTTTGCTTTCTATCATCTACTATCTTTCTGACTTATTGGCCCATTCTCCTGCCTTAAAAAAAAATCTTCCAAATAATTTTTCTTCTTTGAGCTCCTCCGAAATCGGAATGTGTCGGCTGTACACAGCGGGGAGACCAGTGAAAACTGAAAACCGGACACATATGTACCTTACCTATTATGGGCCGTATGGCCTGGGAACACAGAAGAAGAAGAATGCTGTTTGTGGTCAAAGTCAAAATTTAATTTTCAGATGGTACATTGAATAAGCAATAAAAGAATAATGTTTGCTTTTTTACATCAAGCCATCTATAACACAAATAAATAATTAAATGACGAAAAATGAGCATGCACTAATTTAAAACAAAACAAAACAACAACAAAGCATAAACACACTATATGCTTGCAAATATGCCCGCACTCACACATGTACACTCCCCACCCCCTCTCTCTCTCTCTCTCCCTCTCTTTCACGCACATATACATCCTAATTCATATACATATATACAATAGCATAAAAAATATAACAGGGCAATGTTTATGAAACATCATAAAAAATCAATTCAGTAGAAGACATGAAATTCCACTTTTGGTCTCTTAGCATTATGAAGGAAATATAAGCAGGCAACAGATTAACAAAGTGGATAGCTGCAACGACTTACATTATTTTTATTTAAAAATCATTGGTAGAGAAAAACCCCACCATATATGGAATCAATAAAATATACAGTAAACTTTTGTCATTGGATTCTTCTTACAAAACGTGGTGTTGGCATGTGTGACCTACTAAGGCAAATACTGCTCGCAGACTGCTAATGCTGTTAACTCGTACTGGTAGGGACTTTTTAGTCTGCTTTATTTCTTTTCTAGATTGTTTTGTCTGTAGTACTTTCCTTAACGCGGCCACAGACTGGTCATTCTGGAGAAATTTGACCACAGGCGTCTGCCATGAACAAAGACGGAGAAGAAACAACAACAGAGAGAGACAGAGAGCATGCAGATTGGGCACAGAAACTTTGTGTTTGTGTGTGACGGAGAGAGAGAGCGTGAATGTGTGTGTGCCTCTGTGTGTGTGCGTGTTTGTGTGTGTGTGCGTGTGTGCGTGTGTGTGAGAGAGAGGAAGAGAGAGAGAGGATGGATGGAATCTGCTTGTTTTTTAATGTGAAATGAAATGAAAAAATATCTGGTGTATTTTTTGTTTGCTTTGTGTGTGTGTGTGTGTGTGTGCGCGCGCCTGGTTTGTGTGTGTGTGTGTGCACGCGGTGCGCACATGTGTGTGTCTGTGTGCGTGTGTGTGTGTGTGTGATACCTGACAAGCATACCAATGTGTCCTGATCATAAGTTGGTCCCGTCAATGGCCCGATCTCTAGTTGTTTTTTTTCAAGAAAATCTTTTAAACATTTTTTTTCTTTGAGCTCCTCCGAAATCAAAATGTGGTAGCTGAATGCAGCGAGGTTGGGTTGCATGTTTGTGAAAAAACAAAATGATTTCCTTTGTACACTGATGCATGAATGCTCCTGCTTTCAGGATGTCCTGAAGTTCAGGATTTGTTTTTATTGCCTGGAGCTGGAGTCGCGGTATTATGAGAAGATGCATTTTGCTGGTTATAGAGGTCATGAAGTTTAATCAGAAGTGAAAGTGCAACGAGATAGACTAAGAGCCTGTCAATTACATTGGAAACTGTTGTTTTTCTTCAGCTTCCAGGGGACATTGCCCCCCGGAACCCCCAGGAGGGGCGCTGTCCCTGCACTCCGCCGGGGCCTGGGTGGCCCCTGGACCCCTGCCTTGCAGGACCCTGGACCCCTGCCTTGCAGGACCCTGGACCCCTGCCTTGCAGGACCCTGGACCCCTGCCTTGCAGGATTTTTGAAATTTCCCAGGACCACCCATGATGCATTGGCTAAGAATCTTGCATCTTGACTAGGAAACTGGAGACTGACTAAATATACGTATTTTACCCACTATGGCCAAGGGACACAAAAGAAGTAGAAAAAAGATCCTTTTACTGATAATAACATTCATGCTCTGATATCAAACACAAGATGCTGTACAGTTTCTATTTTTATTCATTTTAGTATATATAAAAAATCTCACAATGAAAACAAAAAAAGTATTTGTATATATATTTCTTTATATAATCTGTATTGTAAAAAACATACAAAAATGACAGCCAGCCCAAAATATAGCCATGGTCAAGAAAATGATAAACAAGGACACTATTTGTTGAAAGCATTAAGTAAGTTTGATCAAACGACACTCGCTGAGACCAATCAGCAACTAAGGCAAAACTAACAGTATGCAGCATCACGTTGGTACTTGTATACTACAAGTATATGCACGCACATTTAACATCAATGCATGCTCGCATACATACATACATACACAGCAGTTAAAAGTTTAGAAAAATCTGAATTCTGTCACTCACTGACTGGAATTTTACTAATATATTGTCGGTGAAATTCAAAAACCTTGTATCTCGAATTTTTGGTTTTTTGAGTCGGCTCTCTAATTTTTCCTGCCACCTTCCACCAAAAGCTCACATCTCTAACGACTTTCTCTCTGGGGTAAATGAGGTTGTGAAAATAGACGAAAAACTCATAAGTCCCAAATTCAGATCTAGTTAAGGACAAAAACCTCGTATCTTCATTCTTTTCAAGTAAAAAAAAATGTTTTAAAGTAATTTTAACAAAATGCAGGACTAAACTCGCAATGTCTTGAACAACATATTCATCATAGTTAATCAATTGTGGTCAACGCGGTTAATTTTGAAAACAGTTTAAAAAAAAATCAAAACTACCAAAATTGAGATACGAGGTTTTTTTGAATTTCACCGACGATATGCCATCTTCAGATCTTTTAGCAGAATATTTATGAGGAAAAGCAATCAGGAATAAAAACTTCGAATTGCGTGAATCAATTCAACGTTTTTCCATTCACACTCAAATCCTTTGCTGATTCCACTTCACTCGCGGGTTTACTTGATAAGCAAAGTTTAAAACATGTCATTGTGAATGTGATCTGTGTCATTATTTGAGCAATCGCAAAAGTGTTTTTTTAATAAAAAGCGCAAGTCTACTGTGACAGAAGTGGCACATGCACAAGAGATCAAAACCAGAAATGTGGTGATCCAAACTGACTTTAAAATAGATACACTGGAACCTCCCTTATAAGACCTTCAAAAATCATCCAAAATGAGGTCTTATAAGGGAGGGGTCTTATAAGGGAGGTAATTTTAATACTTACAAAGAAGGGCAATGTCTCAGAGAAGTAGGTGTTAAGTGGGAGGGAGTCTTATAAGGGAGGTTCCACAGTAGTGTTTTTTTTTAAAACATGCACGAACTCTGTGTAAATTCTAATCAATAGTAAAATCAAACTTTAAAGCTAACTTCTTTGTTTTGTACTGGCACTTTGCTTTGGTTTTCTGCACTTAATTCCTATGATTTTTTTTTCAGTGTTTTAAACAAAAAACCTACATAAAATGATAAATGCATTATGACAAGCATACGTGAAAAACAAAAACAGTGTAAATCTTAAAGCTTCACAAGGCAACTTACATCCAAAAGTACACTTTGCTTTCAGTCTTGTTTTCTTTCCAGTATGTCAAAAGCAAAGAGAGAAACACAGAGAGACATGAACATGACATCACAAAATGGTAAGCAAATTACCCTGCGGGGAAACCACAACTACCGTAACCATAACTACCTAAAGTTTCACTTTACCAGGTCCAGCCGAAGACGTACATGCTGGGTCTAACTATTTCTTAGTCAAGCGCATAATAATGGCAGCATGACGCATCAACGCTCATACGACAGGAAATTGTAGAAAGAAAAAACGCCCATAATTGTAGACTGGTAATATTTCGGAATACCTTTGTCGAGCACCAGCCATGGACTTGACGTAAGCATTGTAACTACGTAACAAAAAAGACGCAAGTATTGAAATAGGTCACATTGTGACACATGCACGAGATCTACATAAAAATAAATAAAAAAGAAAGAGGGATAGAAAGAATAGCCAGAGAGGGAGAGGGAGCAAAGAGAATGGAAGTAAAGAGGGAGGAGTCAAAAGCGAGTGGTTGAGAGAGAGAGAGACAGGGGGAGAGATAGATGGAGAAAGGGAGATTGAAAGAGAAAGATAATCTTTGACAGGAAACTGAGCGATCCACAAAGAAAACAAAAGAACTATACATAAATCTACACTGGCTAAGTCTTAAAGGGAAAACAACCGATCCCAGGGATTGGGTCTTTTTCGCCAGAAAAGCTCTGCCTCGCGGTGGCTCGCACAACAGGGAACAAAGAAGGGCGAAACGTCACCGTCACCAGCTGTGATTCAAATGCGGCACGCACTCAGTGCCTCCACTCTTTTATAGTCCGGCCGTGCCTTTAATTACATTGTAAAGAAGAATCTCCTCACCCACCCCATAACATATATTGCGGCATCAATTGAATGTTAATAAGACAACAAGAATGTCACAACATGCAAGGCTTAGAACCGGCATTAAAAACGGTCGAAGAAACAGCATAATATAGGGTTAGTATCATTCCTGAGTGGCGTAAGCTTGTCAGTTGTCACTGTGAAGAATACAAAGATTTTGCATGTTCGCATTGTGGGCAGGATGCACACAAGAAGTACCCTGCGCATTACCAAGACACACACACACACTTTTCTCTTTTTCTCTTATGGATGAAACTCAGAAAGAGACACAACACATTGGATGAAACTCAGAAAGAGACACAACACATCTTATGGATGAAACTCAGAAAGAGACACAACACATCTTATGGATGAAACTCAGAAAGAGACACAACACATCTTATGGATGAAACTCAGAAAGAGACACAACACATCTTATGGATGAAGCTCAGAAAGAGACACAACACATCTTATGGATGAAACTCAGAAAGAGACACAACACATCTTATGGATGAAGCTCAGAAAGAGACACAACACATCTTATGGATGAAGCTCAGAAAGAGACACAACACATCTTATGGATGAAACTCAGAAAGAGACACAACACATCTTATGGATGAAACTCAGAAAGAGACACAACACATCTTATGGATGAAACTCAGAAAGAGACACAACACATCTTATGGGAAGCTGAAAGAGACACAACACTCTTATGGATGAAACTCAGAAAGAGACACAACACATCTTATGGATGAAACTCAGAAAGAGACACAACACATCTTATGGATGAAACTCAGAAAGAGACACAACACATCTTATGGATGAAACTCAGAAAGAGACACAACACACTTCTCAAAGAAAAACAACAACAGAGCATAAGAATGAAACTAATTAGGATTCCCCTCTCAGGAGGAATACTATTGTTAATGTAAAAATTCTTCTTCGGCAGAAGTGGGAGTGGTGGGGTTGGGGAATCCTCTCATGTTTGCCTCTGAAGGCAAAGGTAAGCCCTCTAGTCATTACCGTCCATACGGGTCTCTGACCGATTGCACGCTAATCTCATCATCATCGATCTCTAGTCATTATTATCGGCAATTACCGAATTTGTCGGACTATAAGGCGCCCCTTTGTATAACTAGAAGGCGCACCCCCCAAATTTAAGATTTTGTTGTTATTATATTTCCTGGCAAATGTGAAGAATAGCCCCCTCCTCTTCCCCTTCCATTCATTTCAGACAGTTTCAGGTCAGCTTAGTCATCAACTTTTGTGTGTGTGTGTGTTTGACACTAAACTGACCCTAAACCTATCCCTAACCCTATCCCAAACTCTATTCCTAGCCCTAACTTGAAACCGTCTAATCCACAAAATAAAATAAAAATCGATGGTATCAATGATGATATATCAATGTGCATATATGTGTCATAAATTTTGTAAAACCAAGAAAAAATGTTTAATAAAATTTTTAAAAAAATTGATGGTATGTTATGAGATTGAGATAGACACTTAACTGACCCTAAATCTATCCCTAACCCTAACCCTAACCCTAACCCTAACTGAAACCGTCAGAAATGAATGGAAGGGGCAGAGGAGGGGGCTATTCTTCACATTTGCCTATTTCCTTACTATTTTATCAATCGCATCATAAGGCGCAGGGGTCTGAGTCTGGGTAAAAAGCATGGCAGTACGAAACAAGGTACAGTTGAACCTCCCTTATAAGACCTTACAAAATCATCCAAAATGAGGCATGGTAGACCTCCGCGAATCGCGGAAAATCCGTGAAACAGTTTGAAACAAAATTTAAAATAAAAAATGCATTGAAATGGCATGAAAAAGTGAAAAATTCACTCTCATTTATTGAATTTTCTTCGGCCCCCTGGACCCCCGGCCATTTTCCTTGAATTAGTTGAAAACCACTTTGCCCCCACTACCATGCCTGTATATGGGAGGGGTCTTTAAGAGAGGTAATTTTAATACTTACAAAGAAGGGCAATGTCTCAGAGAAGTAGGTCTTATGTGGGAGGGAGTCTTATAATGGGAGGTCTTATAAGGGCGGTTCCACTGTACTGGGTTTACTCCCAAGAAAACTTCTGAGTAGTCTGAGCGCTAAAACAATAAGACAAATCGGCAAATATTTCTGTTAAGATCAGCTCCCTCCGCTGTTCCAGGGTGAAATTGGACAATCAGTTTAACGGAAAAGGTAAATTGGAGGGAGCTGATTGGCCAACTTCACCCTGGAACAGCGGAGGGAGCTGATCTTAACATAAGCCGAAAAATCATCTAGTGCACAATCGTTAATTAATGATAGTTCACTTTCCAGTTTCCCACCAAGCAATGATTATTTGAAAATGTCTGGCCCAAAAAAGAAACAAAACACCCACAAGGCAGAAACTGAGCAGCACCAAGTTCCCTCGCGGTCAAGATCGCGCACGGATGGATGGACGCGATTTCAACAAAAACGATAGTTCCCGCTGCCTGGGAACTAAAAACGAAACTAAAGCTACTAACTGGGACACAAAGCATTCAACAGAAAAAAGAAAAAACAACATATATACAGTGGTACCTCCCTTATAAGACTTTCAAAAATCATCCAAAATGAGGTCTTATAAGGGAGGTAATTTTAATACTTTATATACAAAGAAGGGCAATGTCTCAGAGAAGTAGGTCTTATGTGGGAGGGAGTCTTATAATGGGAGGTCTTATAAGGGAGGTAATTTTAATACTTACAAAGAAGGGCAATGTCTCAGAGAAGTAGGTCTTATGTGGGAGGGAGTCTTATAATGGGAGGTCTTATAAGGGAGGTTCCACTGTATCTGATAAAGCCTTGTTAATATTAGCAATTCAGTACAGCTTGATAATGATATAAAACTCACATGATATGACATTGCTAAGTGTTTTGTTTTGGCAGTCATTCAAGCACAACTGATAAAACACAATTGGTGCTATATATATAATTTCAGTGTTCCACGAAAACAGTAATGGCACATCAACATTACGCCCCAATAAATCTCTTTGGAAACAAAAATGGCAGTAAGTTGGCGCAAAGTTCACATCAACCAGGACCTGTATTCACGTTGAGATAGCATGAGACTTAGCATGATGCTAACTTAGAAGCTCTTCCAAAAGTCCTATTAAATCCTACAGGACATTGGAAGAGCTTCTAAGTTAGCATCATGCTAAGTCTCATGCTATCTCAATGTGAATACAGGCCCTGGAAATTAACATTCAGTTTGTGATCTTTTCTTGAACATGGAGTTAAGTACGGCGAATGAAAATTGTAGTTTATAAGCAACATCGCAAATACATTGTCATAGAAATAGTCTTGATGTTGAAAAAAGTGTCAACACAGCATATTGAACTTTAGTGAGCTGCGTTATCTTTGATATGAAATATATTATTACACTAATAGCAAAATAAGGCAATTGTTCTACAGATTATTATCAAGCCTTGCTAAAGGTTCAAACTACGTATAAACTATATACCGGTAAATTAAAGAAGAAGAAAAAGCAAGCACAATGTTCTTCTCATCCCAGTGAACGCACTAGGAATTTTTAAAACCAGTCCCATCAGCGACAATATCCCCCAACAACCAGTGTCAAAACCAGTCCCATCAGCGATAATATCCCCCAACAACCAGTGTCAAAACCAGTCCCATCAGCGATAATATCCCCCGTCAAAACCAGTCCCATCAGCGACAATATCCCCCAACAACCAGTGTCAAAACCAGTCCCATCAGCGATAATATCCCCCGTCAAAACCAGTCCCAGGGAAACAAAAACCAGTGAAAACTACAATATCAAAGCTTCTGTTCAACAATTTTTCAGTCCTAGCAAAAAAATTATCCCTGGGACTGACTGGTCAAATTGTTTTCAGTATTTTGGTTTTGCAATCAGAATTTTACTGATAATTACCAGTACACACGATCACTGATCATTCTAGAAATGGAGAAAAGGAGAGCAAATTGGCTCCATAGTACAATCAATTTGAGCGATTTGTAACCAATGCGGAAACCCATTTTCATGAAAATGCAAAAGGTATTGCAGAGCACCAAAGTCAGCATCTTGCTTTCCCTGCCATGTCGACTTTGTCAGCATGGCATGACATGGATCATAATAAACTGAAATGTTATAGCAACAAGTTATGTCACAGATTCATTTAAAAATGTGTTCTGCTGCCAACCTTCCCGAAGGCTCTAGATTTCTACAAAAAGAAGTAAAAAATCTGGTTAAAAAATCATTTTTTTAAAACTCAGCAGTTGTAATTACAATTATATCTAAAATGCAGCACTATCACCTAAATCAATTATCCACAAAAAGATAAATCCTCCCAAAACACCGATCCTCCGCAAAACTGTGATCATTATGCAAAACTCAAATTTAACGCCGGTCGGGGTTTGTCCCCGTTGAGCGCTTCGCTAGCCGGATTGGTCCAGCCTGGATACTACGAAAAATCCTATGGCCAACAGTAATATCGTCTGTGAAATTCAAAAACCTCGTATCTCAATTTTGGTAGTTTTGAGAAAAATGAAAACAATTTTTTTTTAAATTAACCGCATTGACCACAATTGATTAACTATGATGAATATGTTGTTCAAGACATTGCGAGTTTAGTCCTGCATTTCGATTACTTTAAACAATTGTTTTTAGACTTGAAAAGAACGAACATGCAAGGATTTAGTCTTTAAACTAGATCTCAATTTGGGCCTTACGAGTTTTTCTTCTATTTTCACAACCTCATTTACCCCAGATAGAAAGTCGTTAGAGATACGAGCTTTTGGTGGAAGGTGGCGGGGAAAATTAGAGAGCTGACTATGTATCTAACTAAAAAATCGAGATACAAGGTTTTTGAATTTCACCGACGATATACTGTCAATACCACCAGACAGTTTTAAAAAATAAAATAATTAAGTTCAAACTCTCATTGCACTCTCTCAATTTCCGTCGAGTTTATAGCCTTCAAAAAATTAGGCTCCTTCGACGTACGAATCCAGATCCAGAACAGCACTTGAATTTTAGTCACCGTCGCTACCATACAAAGTGAACAAGAACACCAGTAACAACAAATCAAAGTAAAGAAATGAGCCATCCAAGCATTAATATGAATGTTGTGACACAGTAGGAATTAAGCCAAACAGCGTATTAGTCTGTCGCGTCACAATATTTATCTTAATAAAAAATGAACCAAAGTGATGTGATCTTTTCAAATCTCTTGACCTTTAAAGACCCACCAGATCACGTGTAAAAATCACGGGTTTCACATGTTTTCCCTCTTACAGCTGGTAAGAAATCTTGTTTTGACCAGGTTTGACTCCCATACAAATGCCCCAGAATTCAAAACGAAACATCATTGTAAAGAGCAGCCTCAATTTGAAGTTGGGGACATTTGTATGTGGGTCACAGCTACCCAGAAAAAAAGAAGGGACTTAATTGTGGTGGGTCAGTGTATCTTTAACAGATTTTATAAGATCTCTGGTTTCCCTTCTCTCAGTCTAAATCAGTGTTGTTATATACTTTTTTGTTGTTGTGGTCTCAAGCCTGTTTGTTTTTCCATGATATTTGAAGCACAGACAATGGGTGTGCCTAAAAAACGAAAACGGGCGAAAACAGAAGCGAAAGTGCATTTTTGATCGTAAACAAGAACAAAAAATAAATTTGTCTAAACCCTACCAAATTTTGCATAGATTTTATCTTTAATCGATTGTTGATCCATATTTAGATGTAATTTCCGATCTGCATTTTTTTTATAAACTCGCTTCCGCAAGCCATTACTTCCGCCGACTGAACTTTTTTCCACTTCTCACAATTGTACCATACTATTAAATCTTAATGAAACTTGGCAGAAAGGTTCCTTAGATGCTGCCCATGGTGTTAAAATTGACATAATGACCCAAGATCAGATTGAATCAGATTCAGTCTCATGTTTTCGCCCGTTTTCGCTCGTTTTCGTATTTTAGGTAGACCGCAGACAATGAACATTGCCAATCTAGTCCAGAAGAAAACAGTCTCTAAATCGCCCAGAAATTGAGATTTTTCATTTCTTTTAAAATTATTAGAGACGGCTAAAAAATTCAAATTGGTATTGGTAGTAGTATGTTGAAAGACGCACTGACCTACCACGATTAAATCCCTTGGGGGTTTTCTGGGTAGTTGTGACCCACATACAAACGCCCCCAAATTGAAAACAAAACAATTTTAAAGAGCAGCCTCAATTTGAAGTTGGGGGCATTTGTATGTGGGTCACAACTACCCAGAAAAAAAACCACGGGACTTAATCGTGGTGACTTAATCTTCATGTTGATCAGGATATAAGTGGCGATTTCTTTTACCTTAACTCACTCGGGGCGAATGAGCCGGATCCGGCTCATGGCTCGCACAACCGTTTAGGACGAATGGCCCGGATCCGGCTCATAAGAGTTTTCAAGAGGTTTTGATTTCTGGCGTGTAACCAGCTTTCCGGTGGGAAGTCATAACCTATTTTCAGTTTGCTTTGACCTTGCCTCTCTTCAAATCAACCAATCATTACAGACTTTATTTTCAGCTTTGGCTGTAGAGGGGGGTCAAAGATCGGAATACGAAATTTTCCTTCTTTCTATGTGTTAGCTGTTTTCGTCAATAGGAGACAAACGACGAAGGTAAGGAATCTGATATTTTACGATCGTTTAGTGCATGGTGTTGCTAATCTTTTCTGAAAATATTGATGCCTAACTCTTCATAACTTGGTTTTGGTGATTATTTTACGAACCTAGTCGAATGCCCAGTCGTCACAGAACAAGGGGAAATAATTCGGCCAGTCCCGAATGAGTTAATACTTCTTAACCCTTTCACCGCCAAAGTCGCATTTAAGCACCACAATGATTTAACACCTATGTCACTAAAAGGCATCAAATTGGGGTCTATTATCCAAAGACCCTATTGTCTTAGTTTGAGAAGGATAGACCTTATTTTATATCTGTCACAGAAGAATCCTCAATACTGCAGATGGATTTTGTTCTCTACCCAGGTAAATTTAATGGAAAGTTTTGGCTGAAATATGGCTGGCGGTGAAAGGGTTAAACATCATACTACCAATACCAGTTGGAATATTTTAGCCATCTCAAATAATTCAAAAAATGAAAAATCTCGTTTTCAAGGCTATTTAGAGACGGCTTCCTTCTGGACTAATCACACAATTTTTTTGGGGGGGGGATTTTAATGGCTTTTTTCTCACTTGACTTTATTCTTTTTTGGGGGTGGGGGTGGGGTGAGGGATGGAGGGAACAGATCTGAAACACCAATGAAAAAACATTTTCCAATCATCTTTAGTGGCGGGGTAATCAAAAACGGTCACACACGTAATGTTCTCATCCCTAGCTGATGCACTTGTACCATAGTGTTCAAGTGCTTCCACCTATTGGGATGATCCCTGGAGTCTTTTAGACAACAACAACAACATCTTCAGTGCATTTTTTGTCATGCCAAACAAATTTTCTCTGAATACTTGACACACCATTTCTGAACATTCACCTTGCATTTTCCCCATCCGATTCGTCATCAAGTTCTAACAGTTTTAGCTCACTTGGTGGTTTAGCGTCTGCTGCCTCTGAGAATGAATTGGACAAAAACAGTCTGCTCACAATGGACGAAGATGATGCGCCCTCTGTTCCCAGCCCTCTGTCCACACGCTGAACACAGACGTCTCTGTCATGTTCACACACTTCAGATTTTGCATCATCGCTCACTTTTAGCACGATCTCACCTTCTTTCAACGAGTCCTCTTCCTGCAAGAATCTATGACCGTCTGTCACGGTTGTTGAAAAGTTTTCTACACGGATTATCGATGGCATATGGTCTGTAGTGCAAGTTAAGTCCATCTTATTGGGTGCCGTGATTTCATGAGGTTTCTCTTGTCTACGACCACAATCCGTTGAAAAGTGCCGTACTGTGCAGTTGTGGCTGCAGACTGGCCTACAGTGTGTGTGTGATAGTCTGACGTTTGTGTGCTCTGCTGCTGATCTTAAGCAAACGTCTTGATCAAACCGACAGAAAGTTGATTCACGGCTACGTTTCTGATTCAACTTCATTTTGATCCCCAATCTCCTTGACTTGTCAACATATCTGGCAAATGGTCGCAGTTTTCTGCATTGCAGTCTTCCACATTTTGAAGACCTTTTTCTAAACAGGCGTTTCAAAACGGGTTGACGTGAATTTGTTTTGCTTGAGCAGTTTATGGCGTTAAATGAAGTAGGGTCCATGATGTTAGAGTTAAGGGGTGTATCATCCTGGTCATGGCACTCATGAGATCGAAGGGGAGTCAGGGTTGAAAAATAGTCCATTCTCCCAGCCTTGCACTGTGCTGAACCTGACATTAACTGCTCCAACAAATTCAGTTCTTTGTCTGCATTACCCACTCTTGTCTGTTGTGCATCCTGTTGTTTACCGAGATCGGTTTTTGTCCTATAAGTCACAGAGGTCTTGGGATTGTCCATTTTCCCTGCACATGGCAATCCAGTTCTGATATGAGTGCAGTAGGAGGAGGTCAGGTTTATTTTATGGCTGCAATCGCACACAGATTTCTTTAAACCACAAACAGAACATTCACAGTCACTCCACCTTTCCTGAATCCTGTGTTCACACTCGGATTCCTTTTCTTTGTCCTCAAACCCCCCATTTTCTAGTTCGCTCTTGTTCGACTCCCAATAAACGTCCAGCCTCGACTCCTTACATTCTCCCAACTTTGGTCCATGAGATCTGTCCGTACTACATTCCCCGAGGTCGGTTTTCTCTGACCCTTGAGGCGCAGCATCAACGCAGGCGTCTGAAGAGCACGACGGGTCTGGCAAGGGCTGGTGCGGCCTCAGGAAGGGACAACAGGGGGTGGAGACCCTCACGTGATAAATCTGCGGCTCGTAGGACGGGCGGAAGGAAGAGTACAGGCTGCCCGGGTGGTACATGGAAGGGTGCCCTGTCGCGGCGTAAGAACTGTGGGGGCCCGCGCTGGACGGCAGCTGAGTGAAGGACGGGAAGTTGGGGAGGGTGGAGGGGATCATGGGAGGGGAGTAGAAGGACGACGTCGACTGCACCGCCGACTGGAAGCTGGTGTGCGTGGCAGCGAACCCGCCATGGGGGAAAGGCACGGCGCAGGGGAAAGAAGGCTGGGGGGTGAAGTGGGTGGCTGGGTTAGTCACGCTCAGCTGGCAGGACGATCCTAGGGCGTTCGGGTAGTACCCACCCCCTGGGTGAATCCCGTACTGTTGGGGGTGCCAGGAAGAAGAGTACCCGGGATAAGGCACCGCCCCCCACTGGTTTACAGAGGCTGGGAACTGCTCCCTCTGTGTGAGAGAGAAGTCTTTGTTCATCACACAGCCTGGGGCAGGGATGGCGTTTGCCAGGCCATAGCCACAGCTGTTGTTAGTGTAACCTTGCAACATCTGTGCGGGGTTGCTCCTCCCGGCGTGATCCGTGCCTCTGGTGTCGCCGCCGCCCATGTAGGCCATCCTGCAGGGGGTTAAGGCGCCGGCTGCTCCCAGCATGGCGTTATGGTGCTGCTCCAGGGCGCTGGTTCTCAGAGGGTCGCCCCCTGCCTTGTTCACAGCGGGGAGCACGCCGTTCGCTATCCCTCTACTGTCTGCAAAAGCCTTGTTCAAGGGAACGCTGTTCGCTAGGGTTGAACTTTCGGAAAACGCCGCGTTCACAGCAACACCATTCACACCGTGCGAAAACGTCTCCTTCATGGGAACACCGTTCGCTGAGGTTGCACTGTCTGAAAATCCTTTGCTGACATGACCACCATTCACTACAGACGCATTTTCACCAAAGGCCTTGTTCACAGAAGCACCACCGTTCACAAAAGACGCAGAATCTCCAAGTGCCTTGGATTTCACATTAGCGTCTGGCAACGGTTTGTTCAGAGGCAGCCTGCCGTTGCATCCCGACACTTCTTTGCTGCTAACGCTAACAGGTTGAGCGTTTTCCGCTTCCCTGGACCTTTCTTTGGATTCAGACACGGCACCGCAGTTCACCGCAGCAGCCTTAGTGTCCACCCCTTTGTTGGGGAGCACAACGTTATTGTTGTTGATGTTGTGTGGTGCAGTAGCGGCGGCCTTTTGCACCACGTTTGCGTGGTGGTTGTTCGTTTGGCTGACCGCTTCGCGATGATTCCCCGCTACCACAACACCACCACCGTAGCTGGCAAACGCGGTACTGGTGTTACCCGCCGGACACGACCTGAGCTCTCCTGACTGAGCCACGGCCGATGCTGGACTGACCCCCGCGGAATGACCGCCGGACATCGACGAAGAAGGGGTGTGGATAATCGACGGAGTAGAAGAGGGCGGCTTGTGCGGGGAAGACTCTGGGTTTCCTCCCCCCCCACCACCACCGCTGCTGCTGCTACAGCTGCTGCTGCGTCCTCTGTCCTCCCTCCCTCTCTCTCCCCCTTCCAGTTTGGTGAGGGGGGGGTGTTCTGGGGGGCGGGAGTGAGGTCCCGGTTTGCGGAGGTAGACGCACTTTCGCAGGACGCAGGCCTGCTTGAGCACGTCCTTGCGCAGGCAGTACTGGCACTGGTTGCAGTTGTCCTTCACCTGCCCTCACAGAGATACAAGGTGCCTCATTTATTTATTTTATTAAGACAACTTTCATAGCGCCTAATCTTTAAGCTCTAAGCGCTTTACAGAAATCACTAAAATGAATAGTAAACCCAATGAACAAAAAGTATACATCAAACATTGACCAACACCCCCCTTCCCTGATCCCTCAGTCAATTTCTCAATCACGCCCAAATAATGAATGACATAATCTACAGTACACTTTCGCAACCAACTTGAAACACTCACACTGATGGACACTTAAAGACGCCCAGGCCACACTATTAACAAATCACACCCACACCCACACTTATAATGATAGAGAGAGAAAGAGAACGAGAGAGAGAAAGAGAAAGAGACAGACATACAGACAGACAGACAGAGAAAGACAGAGACGGAGACACAGAGCCAGACAGAGGGACAGACATAGAAAGAGACAAGAGAGAGACACACAAACAGAGACAGAGATATATAGGACTGAAATACAGTTGCATGCATCATAAAATAACAACTTACTATAATTTGTACATACAATAGTCATAAAAACAACAACGCAACCAACAAAACTGGCAATAACAAAATCAATAATCAAGCTATCATTTTCATTTTTTCGGGTTTTTAAAGATTCAATGCGTGAAAAATTATAATATTTATTTTTTCAAGATTCGTTTGTGCGCTCTAGAAATTAACAGTTTCCATGATACAGTGGAACCTCTCTTATAAGACCTTAAAAAATCACCCAAAATAAGGTCTTATAAGGGAGAGGTCTTATAAGGTAGGTAATTTTAATACTTACAAAGAAGGGCAATGCCTCAGAGAAGTAGGTCTTATATGGGAGGGAGTCTTATAATGGGAGGTCTTATAAGGGAGGTTTCATTGTACCCCATTTTCAGAAGAAGTCCTTTTTGAGGTCCAAAAACGTTTTCACAAGTTTAATGTCTTCATTCGCAATTTCAATTGTTTACGGTATCCGGAATTTTTTTCCGTTCATATATAGGCGTAGCTCAAAAAGTTTGGATATACAGCACTGTGTTGCATTTTAATTCTCAGGACAAAAAGACAGTCATTTTTGAGAAGAAGAAAAAACGTTTTGCAGACAATTGAAATTTTCTGCGAAACTTTGCTCCCCCTCAAAATGTGAATCTTTATAAAATTGGGTTACCACGGAAACAGTTATTTTCGGGAGCTCTCGGAGGCATCTCGGAGAAACAAACTGTGGCATACTTTCATGCATTGAATCTTAATTCTTCATATAAAGCGCTTAGAGAGCTTTGATGAATAAACGCTATAGAAATGTACATAATAAAAAAAATACATGAAAAAGTTGGAATGAAAGCTTTATTATTTGAATAAAATATTAACGGTGTTGTGGGTTGCATTTTTTTCGTCACCCTATATGTAAAATAATCACCAATACACACACACAGACATACACATATTCACCCAATCGTCCACACTCTCACTCTCATCCACTCATTTTGTCTTTCTCTCTCTCTGCCTCCTCACTCACTGATTCTCTCTCTCTCTCACTCACTGCCTCCTCACTCACTGATTCTCTCTCTCTCTCACTCACTGCCTCCTCACTCACTGATTCTCTCTCTCTCTCACTCACTGCACTGATTCTCTCTCTCTCTCACTCACTGCCTCCTCACTCACTGATTCTCTCTCTCTCTCACTCACTGCCTCCTCACTCACTGATTCTCTCTCTCTCTCACTCACTGCCTCCTCACTCACTGATTCTCTCTCTCTCTCACTCACTGCCTCCTCACTCACTGATTCTCTCTCTCTCTCACTCACTGCCTCCTCACTCACTGATTCTCTCTCTCTCTCACTCACTGCCTCCTCACTCACTGATTCTCTCTCTCTCTCACTCACTGCCTCCTCACTCACTGATTATCTCTCTCTCACCCTCTTGTCCACTCATTTACCTACCCATCGTCCGAAGTCGGAGTGTGGCAGCCCACACATTTTAAACGGTCACACACGTAATGTTCTCATCCCTAGCTGGTGCATTTGTATATTTTCGCTTTTTCGCTTCAGCAGGCGCAGACCTGTTTACTCTACTCTTTTCGAGTAGTATTCTACTCAATTTGGACCTCTACTACTCTTCAAAACTGAAAATAATGCTCTGTTATTCTTGATTACTACTCATTTTCAGTGAACATTATTTGATGGTTTAATGAATAAAACTACACATTTTGCACCAAAACTACTCAATTCAGCTATCAAGACTACTCAAAACTTGTGTAGGGGGTAAACAGGTCTGCAGGCGATATAATCAACGATTTTTGACTGACTGCTCGTGATTATCGCGCCTATGGGTGTACAGAATGACTTTATTGTCGGTGGCAATAAATTTTATTCGTGGGCGATTATCGCCTTTAACCACTTCACTGCCCCATGATGGATATTTCTGTCCGTCTTTCCTGTAGGAGTGTCCCACTGAAAGCCTCCATACAGGGATGTACCATTGAATTCATATCTTCAATCGTGGGAATGGATTAGTCTGTTCATTTATTAGGTATTATTAGGTATTAGGTATTAGGTATTAGGTACTTTATAGTCACAGAGGCGTTCTGTGAAATTCGGGTTGCTCCCACCTGAGAGCGCGTCCACAGCCAGAGATGCGCCACCCAATTTTTACTTTTTTTTTGCATGCGATTTTTTGTCCTGATGAGGGAGGGGGGGGGGGGGGGTGTAAATTTTGACCAAATGATTTATATTTAAAAGTAGCATAGTTTACTTTAAGTATACTAATCCCCTGTACCCAATTATACCACTGTGCCACTCTACACCATATATATTTCAAAGAAGCATAGTTTACTTTAAGTACACTAAAATTATTGTATACTAGATTATTTTTAATCTACAGTGAAGAACTGATAACTCAAAAACGAATAACTCAAAAACACTGGATAACTCACAATAATTTTTGAGGTCCCAGTATAATAATCTCTATGTTGAAAAAGTCTTTTTAACTCAAAATATTGGCTATCACAAAATAAAATTTCAGTCCCTTCAATTTTGACTTAAAAGCCCTTTCACCGCCAATGTCGCATTTATGCACCACAATGGTTTAACACCTATGTCACTAAAAGGCATCAAATCAGGACCTGTTATTTCAAGATCTTATTTTCTTAATTTTGGGAGATATTAGGATAGGCCTAATGTTAGACAAATCACAAATATTGGTTATCTCAAAATAAAATTTCAGTCCCTTCAATTTTGACTTAGGTAAGCGATTTTTACTGTATTTTATTAAGTAGCCCCTCGATGAATTCAAAATGGCCGTGGCAGTGAAGGGGTTAAAGTTGCGCATTATGGAATTCCGGTGTCATGAGAAATAAGTACCTACCGTGAAATAAATACCCTTCAAAAAGCGCACTAGAACCATTCTTCTTTCATGTGATAAATAAGTCAATTATTATTTAAAATATTGATATTTAAGTTCTGAATCTACACGGAAAAAACCAAGAAATAGAGCAGGAGGGTGTAAATCTACATTTTTGCCGAAAAATCGATATACAAAGCCATGTCAGTTAGTTTCGTATTTTTCAAAATGGCGGACGATATAAACAACCTTCCGTGCAAACAAAAATAAATAATAATAAATATTAGAAAAATATTCCTCACTTCTCAGTATTTAATGATGAATCTTGTGTTCTTCCTGAATGCCTGGGGAGAATCTTTCCCAAACAGCAAACAATTTGAACGAGGAAAAGAGAATTTATTTCATGGGTTCCCCGTGGGGATACCGGGGGGGGGGCTCTTTCGTAAAAATAGTTCCCCCATCTTCTGGAAGTTCTGTGCTTGTAACTTCCTCTATTCTGCCACTCTTTGACTCTGCCTTTTCCCTCTGCATTCTATAATCTACTATCTTTCTGACTTATTGGCCCATTCTCCTGCCTTTTTTCAAAACAAATCTTCCAAATAACTTTTCTCCTTTGAGCTCCTCCGAAATCGGAATGTGTCGGCTGTACGCAGAGCGGGGAGACCAGTGGAAACTGAAAACCGGACACATAAGTTCCTTACCCATTATGGCCGTATGGCCTGGGAACGCAGAAGAAGAAAATAATTTCATGGGTGAAATATTTCATGCAACACTGGCGTAACTCACCTGACACGGACCACACTGACCGCAGCGCCGGCGCCGCTTCAACTGGAACTTGCCCCCTCCCCCCTCCCCACCCCCCGGCTCCATCATCCAGGGATCCGCCGCGGGGGGGGTGAGCATGGGGGGGTTGGGGGTGAGGCGGGGGTCGGGGTGGTGGTGGTAAGGGGAGGGCATGCAGAAGGGCTGGTCAGGGGGCATGGGAGGGTGAGGGTGAGGGTGAGGGTGGGGTGGTGGGGCGTGGGGAGGGTACGGCAGGCCGAAGTGAGCCATGGGGGATGGTCACTGGTGGTTGTCTCCCTTCATACCTGAATGAAAAGAGAAACAAAGGCAGACATTTGTACTACAGTGGAACCTCCCTTATCCCCTATAAGACCTCCCATTATATGACTCCCTCCCATATAAGACCTCCCATTATAAGACTCCCTCCCATATAAGACCTACTTCTCTGAGACATTGCCCTTCTTTGTAAGTATTGAAATTACTTCCCTTATAAGACCCCTCCCTTATAAGACCTCATTTTGGAGGATTTTTGAAGGTCTTATAAGGGAGGTTCCACTGTATTATGTACTTTATAGTCACAGAGGCGTCTCTGTGTAATTCGGGTTGCTCCCACCCGGAGAGCGCATCGCAGCCAGATGAGCGCCACCCTTTTTTATGTGTGTGCATGCAATTTTTGTGACTCTTGAGGAAGGAAGGAAAGGGGGTGGGGTGAGGATGGGGGTAAATTTTGACCAAATGACACCTTTTTCGTTGCTAGTGGGTTTAGCGTGTGCTAAGTGCATGTGACAGCGCATTAGAGTACAACAAGACATCGTGGCTTGCGTGGCAAAATAATTCCATCTGAGTAAAAAGAAAACAAAATCTAAAAACAGGGTAGAATCCTACTACAGTGGAACCTACCTCCCTTATAAGACCTGCCATTACAAGACTCCCTCCCACATAAGACCTACTTCTCTGAGACATTGCCCTTCTTTTTTTTTTTCCAAACTTTTTTTTAATGAACGAGTGAATCAAACACAAGCAAACATATACATGCAGTTTACATTTTAACATACATCCATTCATTCTTTTTTTTTAAAGACAGACAGATGAGCAATAAATAGATTATCCAATGAATAACTCATTCAATACAGATACAGAAATAGAATAATAAGAGGGGAAAAAAACAACCAAAAAACAACAACACACACGCACCAAAAAACCAAATAAAAAACAAACAAAAAACACACAACAACAACAATAACTCAAAAACAAACAAAGCAAAAACACACACACAACAAAAAAACAAAACAAAATTTTTTTTAAAAAAAAGGAAGAGGCATTGGATAAGCGTTATAAGCATTGCCCTTCTTTGTAAGTATTAAAATTACCTCCCTTATAAGACCCCTCCCTTATAAGACCTCATTTTGGATGATTTTTGAAGGTCTTATAAAGGAGGTAAACTACTGCACCTCAAAAACGGATATTGGTGCCCATTCAATCGTTTTTATGCCAAAACATCTTTTTATCTTAAAATATTGGCTACCTGAGTAACTCAAAATAAAATGTCAGTCTTCTTTCCATAGTTTGTTTAAAAACAAAATTAATTGTGACCTACCTGCATGTCATATAAAATGAATTTGATGTTGAATTGTTTAACTCGAATTACTGATGTTGAATTGCTTAACTCGAATTACTGATCGCTTCTCGGCCTTTTGGCTAAGACAGTGATTCAGGAACATAAATTTTTGTTTACACCGTGGTTTGTTTGTTCAGCCCATACATGGCGAAAGCCGATACGCGACGGTAAACTGAAGAAAAAAAATTGTTTTTATTTTTTGCACATTCGATTTTTTTTTTTAATTATTGAAAATAAATTTTCAGTCCCTTCACTTTTGACTTAGCCATTTTCTACTGTATTTTGACAAGTTCTGATTTTGCAGCCATTTGAAAGTTTGATATGCGCAATTGCATTTTGAAACTTCTCAATTCACCGATGACAGGGTTGACAAGAGTACAAAAATAAGAAGTTAAATAAAGACAGCAGAAATGAGAGAGAAGAGATCATTAAAATCCAAACAAAAGCAGAATACAGTGGAACATCCCTCTGTGTGTGTGTGTGTGTGTGTGTGTGTGTGTGTGTGTGTGTGTGAATGCCCATTGATTATTACGCGCACGCGTGTGTGTGCGTGTGCGTGCGTGCGCGTGCGTGGTGTGTGACTGTGTGCTTCTCTATTAGTGTGTGTGTTTGCGCAATAACGTAGCTCATGAACTTTGATTTCCCTTGCAATTTTGTTTCTTTTCGTATAATATTGTAATATTGTTTTTAATTTTGTGGTTATGAACAGGGCTTTGTTTTAAATATTATTTTATGATATTTGATTTGATTGTAGTGAGTCTTATGTGTATAATGTTAACTTATTTGTGTTTTATTGTCTATGTAAAGCGCTTTGAGCTCCCTGTAAAGGGAGTAAAGCGCTATATAAATGTTCAGTATTATTATTATTATAAGACCTTCAAAAATCATCCTAAATGAGGTATAATAAGGGAGGGGTCTTATAAGGGAGGTAATTTTAATACTCACAAAGAAGGGCAATGTCTCAGAGAAGTAGGTCTTATATAGGAGGGAGTCTTATAATGGGAGGTCTTATAAGGGAGGTTCCACTGTATTTAACCAAGCATCAATACAGACCAGTTACCGGTAACTCTAAATTCTTTATTACCAGGTACACTGTACTAGAGAGTGTGTGCGCACGCGCGCACGCACACACACACACACACACAAACACACCAGTTCCACAACATAAAAGGAAAGAGAGAGGGAGTGAAAGAGTGATCTAAAAAGAAACAGAAAGAGAAAGAACCAAAAAAAGAAGAAGAAAGAAGCAGTTTGCCCAGCGATAAAACTATGTTGACACTAAAACATGGCGACTATCTCCTGCCAAGTCGAGAAGATAGAGAAACAAATAATAAAGAACAGATTGACACACACAAAAAAAGAAACCATCCCCATTATTTTTCTACATATCTCCACTTCCAACCTATCCCCCCCCGTCCCTCCCCGCATAATAAAAACTAATAATAAAGCAACTGACAGAAACTGAGAAAAACACATACACAAAAAGATAAGGAAAATAGAGAAAGTTTTTTTTTTTAAAAAGTGTGTGTGGGGGGGGGGGGGGGGGGGGGGGGGGGGATTCAAAAAGAAGGGATTGGTGAAAGAATAGTAAAATTAAAAAGAAGACTTTTGTATGCAGAATGGCAGGAGGGTTTAAAAAAAATAAAAAAAGTGAACAAGCTACATAAACAGACTCCCAAATCTAGAGTAAATCTAGAATATTTAACACACAGACAGACAGAAAGAGGGATTGAGAGAGAAAGAGGGAGCGAGAGAGGTCAGAGAGACAGAGACAAGGGGAAAGAGAGAGAGGGAGGAAGAGAGAGAGGGGGAGAGAGAGAGAGAGGGGGGAGAGAGAGAGAGAGGGAGAGAGAGAGGTCAGAGAGACAGAGACAGGGAGAAAGAGAGAGAGAGAGAGAGAGGAAGAGAGGGGGAGAGAGAGGGGGGGGGCAGAAAGAGAGAGACACAGAGAAAGAGAGAGAGGGAGAATAGGGCATTTGCCGCGTGAAGGCGACCTTGAATTTCACCGAGTTGAATTTAGAGAGTTGAATTAGAAAGGTCAGCGTAACTCGGGCAGAACGAGTGCGGGCAAATTAGTAGTCTAGTATAGAGAACGAACACTCGTGGCAAATGCCCTATTGCTGGAGCCATGACAGGCAATTATGGGCAACAATCAAATCAACGACTTTGACAAGTGAGACTTGAGGTCTGGGTAATCTACACAAGACGTTCAATGCTGCACTTGGTCATCTCCAAATATGGAAAGTGACGCAATTCGCTTGACAATGTCGGTTTTCAGCGAAACTTTAGAATGTGTATCTTTTAACCATTCAATCTGAAATTAAACTGATTCTAGCCCAAACTCTAACCCTATGACTAATCCTAACCAAAACCT
>CM065697.1:43835558-43838058 GCA_017654935.2 Phymorhynchus buccinoides
CGACTTCGGCTGGAGGAAATCTTTTTGATAACGTTTCTTGAAGAAAAACAAACAAAGGCAGGAGAATGGAGCGGTAAGGCAGAAAGCTAGCAGATGACAGTACTAAGCAAAGGGAAACGGCAGGAGAATGGACCGGTAAGGCAGAAAGCTAGCAGATGACAGTACTAAGCAAAGGGAAAAGGCAGGAGAATGGAGCGGTAAGGCAGAAAGCTAGCAGATGACAGTACTAAGCAAAGGGAAACGGCAGGAGAATGGAGCGGTAAGGCAGAAAGCTAGCAGATGACAGTACTAAGCAAAGGGAAACGGCAGGAGAATGGAGCGGTAAGGCAGAAAGCTAGCAGATGACAGTACTAAGCAAAGGGAAAAGGCAGGAGAATGGAGCGGTAAGGCAGAAAGCTAGCAGATGACAGTACTAAGCAAAGGGAAACGGCAGGAGAATGGAGCGGTAAGGCAGAAAGCTAGCAGATGACAGTACTAAGCAAAGGGAAAAGGCAGGAGAATGGAGCGGTAAGGCAGAAAGCTAGCAGATGACAGTACTAAGCAAAGGGAAAAGGCAGGAGAATGGAGCGGTAAGGCAGAAAGCTAGCAGATGACAGTACTAAGCAAAGGGAAAAGGCAGGAGAATGGAGCGGTAAGGCAGAAAGCTAGCAGATGACAGTACTAAGCAAAGGGAAAAGGCAGGAGAAATGGAGCGGTAAGGCAGAAAGCTAGCAGATGACAGTACTAAGCAAAGGGAAAAGGCAGGAGAATGGAGCGGTAAGGCAGAAAGCTAGCAGATGACAGTACTAAGCAAAGGGAAAAGGCAGGAGAATGGAGCGGTAAGGCAGAAAGCTAGCAGATGACAGTACTAAGCAAAGGGAAAAGGCAGGAGAATGGACCGGTAAGGCAGAAAGATAGCAGAAAGATGACAGTACTAAGCAAAGGGAAACGGCAGGAGAATGGAGCGGTAAGGCAGAAAGCTAGCAGATGACAGTACTAAGCAAAGGGAAACGGCAGGAGAATGGAGCGGTAAGGCAGAAAGCTAGCAGATGACAGTACTAAGCAAAGGGAAACGGCAGGAGAATGGAGCGGTAAGGCAGAAAGCTAGCAGATGACAGTACTAAGCAAAGGGAAAAGGCAGGAGAATGGAGCGGTAAGGCAGAAAGCTAGCAGATGACAGTACTAAGCAAAGGGAAACGGCAGGAGAATGGAGCGGTAAGGCAGAAAGCTAGCAGATGACAGTACTAAGCAAAGGGAAAGGCAGGAGAATGGAGCGGTAAGGCAGAAAGCTAGCAGATGACAGTACTAAGCAAAGGGAAACGGCAGGAGAATGGAGCGGTAAGGCAGAAAGCTAGCAGATGACAGTACTAAGCAAAGGGAAAAGGCAGGAGAATGGAGCGGTAAGGCAGAAAGCTAGCAGATGACAGTACTAAGCAAAGGGAAAAGGCAGGAGAATGGAGCGGTAAGGCAGAAAGCTAGCAGATGACAGTACTAAGCAAAGGGAAAAGGTAGAGTCAAAGAGAGTGACAGATTAGAAGAAAATTTCCAGAAGGTGGGGGAACTATTTATACAAAAGACCCCCCCGGTATCCCCACGGGGGATTGACTAGAACATAACACCAACATCAGACAGGGCTAGAGATATGTGCATTTGAGTGTGGATGGATGTATTAAAACTATGATTATATAAAATTTATAGTCACAGAGGCCTCTCTGTGAAATTCGGGTTGCTCCCACCACCTGGAGAGCGCGTCGCAGTCAGATGCGTGCCACCCTTTTTTTGTTGTTTGTTCACAGCGGAGTTAGTGATCATCATGAAGACAGAGCTACGAATGAAACTCTGTTTAACGTCCTCCCTCCGGTCTCGAACACACACACATATATATAATTATGGGACATTAGTAGATATAAAGATGGTGGGAACGATCCTGGAGGCAATGCCCGGAGGCAGTGCAACACCAGGAAAGTCCCGGATTTTTAACAATTAAAGACGGAGCTAGCTAAAGATCATAGCATATATTAGGGGGCTAAAAGAGCTCGAAAAACAAGACTGCAAAACTAAAAAAAAGTATGACCCAGCACCACGAAAGGGACATTAAGTCGCTGAGCTAATTTCTCACAACAGGCTTGCAAAGTCAAAAATCTCATTTTTTGTCAATTTTGAGATATGGGTATTTTCGTGTTCTCTACCATCTTATCTTCCATATTTATAAAGGATAATCTTTAATGTGGTCTCTACGTGGTCTTATACGTGTTTTAAAACGATTAGGCCCTAGTTCAATGCATTTTCTTCAGCTAGGCTAGACTTTAGACTGTTTCCTCAAAATGGCCGATGCTCATCCTATTAACTTTAAATGCTCGTAACTCTGGAACAGAAAAAGATACAAGAATGGTTCTTGTACCATTAGAAGGAGACTCGTCTGAAGTTTTCAACTGTATCATTTTCGCAGAATGGTCAATTTGATACTTAATGTCCCTTTCGTGGTGCTGGGTCACAAATAAGTTCCCAGTTGTAGCCTGAG
>CM065697.1:43850558-43863058 GCA_017654935.2 Phymorhynchus buccinoides
GAATCTTGCGTAATTAAGTCTATGCCATTTGAGAGAGAGAGAGAGAGAGAGAGAGAGAGAGAGAGAGAGAGAGAGAGAGAGAGAGAGAGAGAGAGAGAGAGAGAGAGAGAGTTGCATATTCGAAATTTGAGAGAGAGAGAGAGAGAGAGAGAGAGAGAGAGAGAGAGAGAGAGAGAGAGAGAGAGAGAGAGAAATATCAGAGAGAGAGAGAGAGAGAGAGAGAGAGAGAGAGAGAGACAGAGAGAGAGAGAGAGACAGAGAGAGAGAGACAGACAGACAGAGAGACAGAGAGAGAGAGAGAGAGAGAGAGAGAGAGAGAGAGAGAGAGAGAGAGAGAGAGAGAGAGAGAGAGAGAGAGAGACAGAGACACAGACAGAGAAAGGGTTTACCTCCCGCTGGCGTTTAGCCGACAAGGGTTTTGGCGTCAGAGTCGTAGTAGGCCTAGTGGCGGCGCACACAGCAAGACAAGCAACAGGCGTGCTGAGCTGAGAATCGCTCAGCGCCACGTCTCCCCTTCTCTCCGCGCCTCCCCGAAGGAGGATACCTCCTGTTAACACTCCGTTAGCCCCGTCAATGGCGATTTAGACACGCAGAGACAATCACCCCTCACAACACGCCAAGCTGCTCCTGTCAATCCATCAGTAAAGAGCTACTTGATGCACGTCACACTACCTTTCTCACCTCAACAAGCTCGGTTTTTGGTTTTTTTGTTTGAAGGAGAGATTATTCTTATTGACTGGGCAAGAAGAAGAAGAAGCTCCCGCTAGGCTCGCTCTGTCGACTACTACTAGGCTACACCACTTATTATTATTACGGCAGAACTTGATCTGGTAGGCCTAGTATGCCTGCGGGCTTTCCTCTCTCTCCTCTTGTCTGTTTCGCTAAAGGCCACCATGCCGTGAAGCGTCAATCACGCGGCGCGGAATTTATCGGCTGGCGAGGAATGGCGTACGTAGGTCGAGTAGCTAGTAGTGCTGTGTGTACAGTGGAACCTCCCTTATAAGACCTCCCATTATAAGACTCCCTCCCACATAAGACCTACTTCTCTGACTCTGAGACATTGCCCTTCTTTGTCAGTATTAAAATTACCTCCCTTATAAGACCTGTTACCTTTGCTTACGGTTATCTAGCTATCTTTCTGTCTTACTGGTCCATTCTCCTGCCTTTTTTCTATAAATTCTTACACAGGTTTCTTCAGCCGAAGTCGGACCTGCTGGGCCTAACTATTTCTTAGTTAGACGCATAACGGCAGCACGACGCATCTACGCTCATGTGACAGGAAACCGTCTGAGCGAACGAAGAAGAAGAAGACCTCATTTTGGATGATTTTTGAAGGTGTTATAAGGGAGGTTCCACTGTATTACTATTAGCCTCGTAGCGCTGTTTGCTCCGCAGGCGAACAAAATGAAAGAATTGTAAGCCAAGCAGGGAGCGCCCGGAACTTCACGGCGCGATGGTTGTACAAGATCAAGCTTAGCTTCCTGACAGATTAGTCTAGTTGTAACAACAACAACAAAAAGATATCGTAGCATTAAAAGGCTAACCTGTCCAAGTGCTAATCATAATAATAATAATACCCGCTGCCTTAATAATTGTTCGTTGGAGGAAAGATGTCGACAAATCACTCACAGGCACCGCAAACACGCTGACAAGTTGAAGAAAGACGAGCAAAAAAATGGAGAAACATTCTAGCACAGTTCAGTGAAGCGAATCTCTAGTAGTAGGCTAGTAGTTGTGCCCGCTGGGGGGCATAACATGGCATGCTCGCTCACACAGCTGAGAGGGCTTGTCCAAAAAAAAAATCCCCCTCCCCCCCGTAGGCCTACCACCCACTTCCGCCCCCTTGAGGATAGCTCTCGGCAAAGAGTTCGGCTAGCTTGGCTTTTCTGCCTGACTGCCAATTTGTCAGGACGAGGGATCAGAGGCGTTGGGACGGACTAGACGGCCATTGACTTTTGACAGATTGGCCGCCGGAGGTCGAGTGACGCCGATAGGCGAAGACGGGGTAAAAAGCCCATGGGCGGGTAAGAAGCCCATGCCAATTATTTCATGAAATAAAGCAAATTTCAGTCACTTTTTGCCCATGAGACAAGTGTTAGGCCTAATGTTTAGCATTCGTCTTATGGGCAAATTTGACTGAAATTCATAAGATCATTGGCATGGGCTTCTTACCCGCCCATGGGCTTTTTACCCCGTCTTACCGGTTCTGTTCCTTCTTCTTCTCTTTGGGGCCCTCGATCATTTAATTGATCATTCTGGCACCCTCAGGGGGAAAAAAAAGACAACATTGTAGAGCCCGTGTATCTTTAGTTTTTTGTTGATAAGGTGTTCCTGTTTTGACGCGGCATCATGTTGGGGATCCACAGGGAGAACCAGCTGGCTGGGTCATTGTAGATTAGGGTTTTCTCTTTTTCCTTCGGTCTCTCTCTTTTTCTTTTATGTTACTATTTTTATTTTATTCTTTTGTTTCTCCGACTTCGGACCTCGACCGAAATAGTGCAATGAAAATCAAATTGTTGATTGTGGGCATTTAAAGACCCAGTGACGCGCCACGATTAAGTCCCTTGTTTTTTCTGGGTAGCTGTGACCCACATACAAATGTCCCCAGCTGCAAATTGAGGCTGCTCTTTAAAGGATGTTTCGGTTTGAATTTGGGGGCATTTGTATGGGAATGAGACCTGGCCAAAACAAGATTTATTACCAGCTAACACGTGAAACCCGTGATTTTCACACGTGATCTGGTGGGTCTTTAATTAACTAAACAAGCCCTGATTCGCAGTAAGCTTGGTCACTTCTGTGTCAATAATTCCTTTGATGGTTTTACGACAAATAAAAGAGTTTGAGTTTTGGTCAGGATGACTTGGCGTGGAGCATCAGCTTAATGTGGTGGTTGGTTGATGGTTCGTCCCACGTGTGCTCTTAATTGTAGCTGAGCGGACGTTAAAGCCAACTATCACCTCGGAACATCAGTTTCAGGGCCGAAGGTGTAGACGGTCTAGGAGGGGGTCTCCATCAAGTTCTGGATGCGGAGAACTGTGTGCATTCTCCTTCTGGCTTGTCCAGAGTTTTGATACATTGTTCCTCAGCACACTCACACTTGCTCATCCTTTCAAAGCTAACGGTTCTGGCACCACTGAGAGCAGCAGGCCGACTGGGGTATGCCCAAAATACAGCGGCCCTCGGCGAACCCGCCTCGAGCATTTTCAACTTTCTGGAATAATTGCGCACCCTTTGCATACACACATATACTAACATTAATGATTACATCTCTCTCTCTCTCTCTCTCTCTCTCTCTCTCTCTCTCTCTCTCTCTCTCTCTCTCTCTCTCTCTCTCTCTCTCTCTCTCTCTCTCTCTCTCTCTCTCTCTCTCACTCTCTCTCTCTCTCTCTCTCTCTCTCTCTCTCTCTCTCTCTCTCTCTCTCTCTCTCTCTCTCTCTCTCTCTCTCTCTCTCTCTCTCTCTCTCTCTCTCACCTCGCCGCCAGCCACTAATTTTTCAGCCAAAATATACCATTAAACTTAACTGCAATATTGTGAATTCCTCTGTGACATGTATAACATTAGGCATATCCTTACCTCCCAAAATTAAGAGTATAAGGTCTTCAGATAACAGACCCTGATTTGATGCCTTTTAGTGACATGGGTGCTAAACCATTGTGGTGCATAAATGCGACATTGGCGGTGAAAGGGTTAATTAGTTTCACTGATAAAGATTATTTTTAAATATTTCTAAGACTTGACCGTCCACGTGACTACTACTTTTGGGGCTGTAGTCCCTTTCGTTCAGGTAAGCTTAATTGGTAGGCTACATTGAAATACAACCATTGTGTTAAAGCAGTTTGTTGATTTTTATTTATTTATTGCATATTGTTTTGTATTTACACTCCAACGCTATTGATTGGGATAGTTCTATGCATTTTGGGGGGATGATTTTCAACACTGACTTCCCCTTGTTTTGGTGTCACAGTAAGCATATAATGTCTCTCTCTCTCTCTCTCTCTCTCTCTCTCTCTCTCTCTCTCTCTCTCTCTCTCTCTCTCTCTCTCTCTCTCTCTCTCTCTCTCTCTCTCTCTCTCTCTCTCTCTCTCTCTCTCCTCTCTCCTCTCTCTCTCTTTCTCTCTGTCTGTTTGCATGCCTTGACGGTGTGTGTGCATGTCAGGATGTGTGATGCCTGTTTAGGAGACACTATATCATTACTGCTGCTATGTTTCTTTCTGTTGATTATTATGTGTGTAATGTTTGACATTGAAATGGCTACATGTCTTGTCATATGTAACGATTTTCATGTTATACCCCATGGGGGGGTTTCTGAAATAAATGACTTTGACTTGACTTGTTAGATCTTTTTTTTATAAAAAGAAGTCACAATGGGCTGCAAGGACTGAGAAATAAGTGGCGGGGTTATCAACTTCTTCTTCTTCTTCTTCGTTCGCTCAGACCGTTTCCTGTCATATGAGCGTAGATGCGTCATGCTGCCGTTAAGCGCCTAACTTAAAAAAATAGTTAGGCCCAGCATGTCCGACTTTGGCTGAAGAAATCTTTGTAAGAATTTATATCATAGAAAAAAGCAGGAGAATGGATCAGTGAGATAGAAAGATAGCAGACGACAGCCTAAGCAAAGGGAAAAGGCAGAGTCAAAGAGAATGACAGAATTAGAGGAAGTTACAAGCACAGAACTTCCACAAGGTGGGGGAACTATTTGTACAAAAGAACCCCCGGTATCCCCACGGGGGGGGGGGGGGGGGGGGGGGGCAGGGGGTGACCAACTGAACTCCGTGTTCTTGCAGGATGTCCAAAATAGCTGCAGCAGCGCGGTCAGACTTGCGTCATGATCATGGTAAAGTAGGAGACCTGAGGTACCTACCAATGCATGGACGGCATACATTAGGCTGAGAGTGGGGTCGTACCATAGGCAAGGCACTCCACTATAAAAAAACATTCTAGCCCCGCCAACCCGCCGAAACTGATAGCAGCTGGCAGCTGCCCCCTTTGCTATCTGGCAGTCATGGTCGGAAATGACAGCCACTGGCGTGCATGAGTCGGGAACAAATAAAATTAATTTATTTACTGTCATTCACAAACAACGAAGCAGGAGGATGTGCAAATGATGTTTCTATTACTGTACTGTGTAGAAAATCGTTTATTTTATAAACAAACACTCGCACGCACGCACGCAAACTAGCGCGCGGTGCGCGCACACACACACATAAGCACACAGTGACCACACACACGGCACACACACACACACACACACACACGTATATACACACACACATACTATACACGCGCGCACACACGCACCACACATACACACACAAACACACCACACGCGCGCGCGCACACCACACGCATACACACACGCATGCTCACAGACACACACCACACGCACGCCGCAACTATGATCACACACACACACAGACACCGCACGCACGCTCACACACACACACATAGACACATACACACGCACGTATAGGCCTACACACACGCACGCGCGCGCACACACATTTACACACACACACACACACACACACACACGCGCGCGCACACACACACACCATCGAACGGGTGCGGAGAGAAAGTTTCAAGGGAACTAACTACTACTTTACTTCCGTTGATTTTGTTTTGTAGAGTTATTGGCTCTTTAGTTTGCGCATCACAATCTTAGTTTTTCCGATCTTGGGCACAGCATTTCAAAGAGCACAATCATTAACCCCTTGACTGCCACCAACGTATCACGTACTGACCTAATGACATCACTGATAATGTGATCAGATGAAGAGGAGTAACCCTGATATGCTGGCTTTTGCTCTAACACAGTCAAGAGAGTTATATCCCCAGACCATTTTGCCAGATTGGCTCTTATCAGTTGTCTTTTTCATGGCATGATTTGCACAATTATTTTTTTCTTTAATGTTCTATGGCAGTCAAGGGGTTAACAAACAAACAAAGCTTTAGTCGCTGGTTTTATCCATAAGATTTACAATGAGGTTTTATCCATAATTGAATTTGTGTGTGGTTTTATCCATAATTGAATTTACAAGGTGTGCGTGTGGTTTTATCCATAATTGGATTTACAAGGTGCGTGTGTGGTTTTATCCATAATTGAATTTACAAGGTGTGCGTGTAGTTTTATCCATAATTGGATTTACAAGGTGGGTTATGTGGCTGTCATTCCTGCCCGAATATGACATTCAAACGGCAGAGGAAGCAACAGCTATTCTGAAAAACTGGGCTGTAAATGCTTAGCAGGCCCCAGAGGGGCAGTCATATCGGCTATTATATCAGTCGGAAAAAAGGATAGGGTTTGGATCAGGTTGGAGTTAGGATCTGATACGGACCCAGACTTTGAGATTGAGATTCGCAAACATGAGCGGGGCGTGGGTGGGCTGGTAATGTCTAAACTACATTTTTGCCGGCCCTAAGGCTGCATCACAAAGAGCAAGTAGGCAGGAGTGGTAGAAGTGGTCCGTTCAACCTTAGCATTCGGTAGGACTTGATTGTGTGTATGCGTTGATCAGTGCCTGTGCCGCGCTTGAGCGTGCGTGTGTGTGTGTGTGTGTGTGTGTGTGTGTGTGTGTGTGTGTGTGTGTGTGTGTGTGTGTGTGTGTGTGTGTGTGTGTGTGTGTGTGTGTGTGTGTGTGTATGTGTGTGTGTGTGTGTGTGTGTGTGTATGTGTGTGTGTGTGTGTGTGTGTGTGTGTGTGTGTGTGTGTGTGTGTGTGTGTGTGTGTGTGTGTGTAGGTGTGTGTGTGTATGTGTGTGTGTGTGTGGGGGGGGGGGGAGGGGGGGGGGGGTGTATGTGTGTGTGTATGTAGTGTGTGTGTGTGTGTGTGAGTGTGTGTGTGTGTGTGTGTGTGTAGGTGTGTGTGTGTGTAGGTGTGTGTGTGTGTAGGGGTGTGTGCGTACTGCAAATTTCTGGTGTGTGTATGTCAGTGTACAGCAACTTTGGGTGTGTGTGAGTACAACAACTTTGGGTGTGTGTGTGTGTAGCACATTTTGGTGTGTGTGTGTGTGTGTGTGTGTGTGTGTGTGTGTGTGTGTGTGTGTGTGTGTGTGTGTGTGTATGTGTGTGTACAGACAAAATTTGGTATATGCGTGTGTGTGTAAAACAGTGAGAGTCGCACAGAGAGAGAGAGGGAGAGAGAGAGAGAGAGAGAGAGAGAGAGAGAGAGAGAGAGAGAGAGAGAGAGAGAGATATGTACACCTTACACAAACACATCACAACCCCCACCATCTCCACGCGCACTTATACAAACAAAACCTTCTGCACCACATTATGTACAGAGATGTATAAACGCACATTGCGCAAGCATTCATGAATATACACGTGTAGCAAACCACACCAAACCACACGGACTTTTAAGATATAACTTTAATGTGTTAAATCAAAAACATCATAACAACTATCCGAAAATTTGTTCCTCCTCATCAACGCAGATTACTTAATAAACACATTTTTTTTTTAAAAGGTATGCGGTGAATATCTACGCAAACTTTTTTTTCATTTTAGATAAGTCACAATACTCTAGTACGTAAAGGTCGGTGTACACGTTAACAATATTCACAAAATATCACTATTTTCCCCATGGCAAGACAGTGAGTTGTAAGTCATATTATGAGTGGCCTAACACTGTGTGTTGCCATGGGAAAATAGTGATATTTTGTGAATATTTGTTAATGTGTACAAAGACCTTAATCTTTTAACTCGTAATATTAATCCCTTTAAAGATAGTGCTTATCATTTATTGAGCACGCGTGCGCACGCATGTGTGTGTGTGTGTGTGTGTGTGCGTGCGCGCGCGCGTGCGTGCGTGCGTCCGTGTGTGGTGTGTGCGTGTAAAAATTGAGAGAGAGAGAGAGAGAGAGAGAGAGAGAGAGAGAGAGAGAGAGAGAGAGAGAGAGAGAGAGAGGGGTTTGGTGAACATACAAATCAATCAGAATATTAAACAACCACCAATAAATAAATTTATCAAAATTTAATACAAGACCAGCCCATTGCTTCACATACAAAACAAACAAGTGAAGAGAAAATCAATGAGAAAAAAATATAATTATTTAGTCGGTTGATGAAGCAAAGTTTGTAAGGAAAAATTAGACAGATTTTCACAATAATTTATGTGAAATGAAAAGAAACGTAGGATTTATAAAATAAAAAAAAAGCACTAACGTATCAAATGAATAAAATCAGTAATAGCGTAAAATACTGAAACATCATACGAATCCTTAAAAGAACAGTGCTCTATTTATATAACAATAATGAGAGATAGCGTACTATGAATAGCATAAAATGATATTTTTTTATAATTAAAAAGGGTTATAACGTTTAATAAAATACCAAATAATTGATTGAGAAAAAAAAAGATGCATTTAGACAAAACAAAATAAATCGTTATTAAATCCGCACACATTTCACGTCAACTGATATTATTATGTACATTTTAGCATTACAAAAGAGAAAAACAGAGTTCCAGTCTTTTTTTACACCAAGTTTCAAAGCGCTTATGGCAGCAATGCAGTCGTTAAAAACAAACGTCAAAAAAATGTTAAAACCATAGCCAAGAAAACGTTAATTCACAACCGTTGAATTTGAAAGAAACGTGGACAATTAATACCCTGGGTTGTTAATTAATACAAAATACAAAAGAAATGAATGCAAAAGATGAACACAACCAATTGAAAATATTGAACTTTTTTCCGGTTTCACACTGTTTTCATAATAATAATAAAAAAAGAACAATATGGAAAGCTTTGGAACAATGCTTAAATGTGTAGCATACTTCAACACAGGTATACATACACACGACTGAGTATGCGCGTGCTCGCGTGCACACACACACACACACACACACACACACACACACACACACACACACACACACACACACACACACACACACACATACCTTTGAATGTCAAAACATTCAACAAGTGTGTTGTTTTTAAGAATATCGTATCTTTTAAAGGCTAAAACCTGCCATATCTAATCATAGAATTTTGATATGATAAAATTATAACAATTTGGATTAAGTCTTCTGTAAATAAATCCACAAAATAAAACAAAAAAACAACCCCACAAAAACCCAGATGCAAAAACGTTTTCATAAAGACTTTGTGCGCGCACGCACACACACACCAAGCACACCCACCCCCCTCTCTCTCTCTTTCACACACACACACACACACACACACACAGAGAGAAACACGCGCATTCGATGCCATGTGCATTTAGACTTATACAAAGAAATCCCAGAGGCAAGAATTACATTGCGAATAGTCGAAATTCCGTTCAGTAAAAGAAACACGAACAAACACAAAACAGGCCTAGCCTACAAAAATGTCCTAAAATGCATAGGAACGACTAACAATTTCGAAAATACTTGGAGAAGAGCAACGAGTAACTGAAGTAGCATAACCCAGCGAATACATAACTCAGAAAAACCGATCATAATCCTCGAAAAGAAACACTAGAGGCCGCGAGTGATTTCGACTCTACCCTGATAAGGCAGCCCGTTGCGTGACTTAGCTATTTGTAAAGCGCTTAAACATTGGTCTCGTCACTGAGCTAGATTATACCCAATCCATAATGACCGCAGAATACAACACAACACAATGCAATACAATACAATACAGTTCAGATATAGCTCTTGATTCGATATTATACAAGCATCTAAGAAATCAAAGAATGATTTAGTTGTGAATAATTGTAAAGCGCTTAAAGCTGGGTCAGAGACCGAGTATAGGCGCCATACACTTGTCAGTTAGGCTACAGCACATCATTACTATAAATGCATAAATATATGTACACAATTATAATCTCAAAATATCGGAGGCTATGGCAAAGAATATGATAAAGAATATGATATACCCCGAAGATATCATATCATGTGGAATGCAAATCTTGCAGGAATATTATTTGATATAGGTAAAGATGTGCCCCCCCTGCATTTCTCGGTGAATTCTATTTTTCCGTTTTTGCCTTTCTTACCATACATAAAGCTGTATTTTAGGAACATTTTCAGCTAATAACCTTTTTGGAATACTAACCCTAGCCCTAACCCTAGCCCTAAACCTAACCCTACCCCCCACTATGTACTGCAGTACACCGCGATTTGTCACAGTTGTGGTTCGTTGCGTTTTTCCGTCTTATAGGGTGGGGGGTAGGGTTAGGTTTAGGGTTAGGGCACAGGGTTAGTATTCCAAAAAGGTTATTAGCTAAAAATGTTCCTAAAATACAGCTTTATGTATGGTAAGAAAGGCAATAACGGAAAAATAGAATTAACCGAGATAGGTAGGGGGTTTCTGTAGTTCTTTTTCTTTCCACAAGCCCTCAAACCAAAAGCTTCACATAAGGTAAACGCCCGAACGCCCGCTTTGAAACCGTATATTTCGAATCGTATTCATTCTTTACCTCATACGCCCAACCACGGACTGATAGATTTGTTTGGCTTGAAACATGCTTGGCGGTGCTTCAAGGGTTAATATGTTAACCCCACACCCTGCTAGCGTCTACGGGATTTAAATAAAAACAAGCGCGAAATCGCAATAGTTTGTTGCACGCGGTCTATTTTTACCACTCCAATCATGAGTCACCTCTCCTGGCTTTTCAATAATTTTAATCTGTAAACCAGAATGTTATCTCTGCACCATTTCGTAACTTTTTATGTCTTTTGGAAAACATTTAAAACTATGTATCCTACTTATACTCATCAAAAGAAGCACCGCATACTCGTCGTGTCTGTTGTAGTGTCTGTATTACGTATGTTTATTATTTTGTACGCTTTTAAAATACATCATTTTAAAGAGCGGCCTCAATTTGAAGTATAGCCTCGATTTGAAGTGCGACAATTTTGTCAAAATGTGCGACAATTTTGGACCGACCGACAGACAGACCGACCGACCGACCGACAGACAGACAGACAGACAGACAGACCGACCGACCGACAGACAGACAGACAGACAGACAGACAGACAGACAGACCGACAAAGTGAGTTATAGGTTTGTGGCTTGAGCCACAAACAAAAACCCAACTTACTTAGTTACATCCTAGTGCCTATTACATCAAAGGGGAAATATACATAACCAACAACAGTCCTCCATCGAATTCTTATTCTTATTCTTCGTTCCCAGGTCATATGGCCATAATGGGTAAGGTACGTATGTGTCCGGTTTTCAGTTTTCACTAGTCTCCCCGCTGCGTACAACCGACACATTCCGATTTCGGAGGAGCTCAAAGCAGAAACACTGGGTTCCTTGACGCTTCAACTCAATCCGGAAAAGCACACCAAAAATCCCATTCATGTATGTAAAAAAAGAAATCTAGTCCTACCCTACCCCACAGTACAAAAAGAAATCTAGTCCTACCCTACCCCACAGTACAAAAAGAAATCTAGTCCTACCCTACCCCACAGTACAAAAAGAAATCTAGTCCTACCCTACCCCACAGTACAAAAAGAAATCTAGTCCTACCCTACCCCACAGTACAAAAAGAAATCTAGTCCTACCCTACCCCACAGTACAAAAATAAATCTAGTCCTACCCTACCCCACAGTACAAAAAAGAAATCTAGTCCTACCCTACCCCACAGTACGAAATCTAGTCCTACCCTACCCCACAGTACAAAAAGAAAAGCTACCCCACAGTAGGTAGGCCTATGTTTCTACTGCCCCCCCCCCCCCCCCCCTCCCTCTCCTTGTACATAAGCACAAAACAGCCATGTTGGAGTTTAGGAATTTTTTTTATAAAATGTTAAAAAACCCGAAAAAATCCACCTACAGTGCAATCTTTTTTTTTTTAATGCTCCCGTACCAAACGAATTGAACTGAAAGCATGGTGCTTAATTAAAACGAGAAAGGCTCATTTACATCTTGCATTCATGAACATTGTTGTGCTGGTGTAAGAACAATCGATACTGCTGGTGACATGATGAAAGTTCGCTTAACGTCCTCCGGCCTGGAACATATATAGATGGTGAGACGATCCTGGAGGTACTGCAATACCACCCGGAAAGTCCCGAATTGTTTTTCTTTAATAATCAAGATAGTTAAAGCAAACTCGTGGAATGTGTCATATAGTCCAGCTTTTAAGAGAGAGGCTTATAGCCGTCAATTATTTTTTCCCCCAAGGACCCCCCAAAAAAACCCAAAATACCCCCACAAAAAACGCATCAGTGTCATTCCAGTGGAAAAATAGAGCTTGAACATTGCGAAAATAATGTCTGCTAAAACAGTCTCTATATTTAAAAAAAAAAAAAGAAAGAAAGAAAGAAGTGAGGCAGTCATAACAGTCAGTATTTACAAACAAGTTTTGATAAACAAATTAGACTATTTACAAATACGGATCACAAGAAAATGAATTCCACAAAATTCGCAATATTATGTGTACCTTTCAACATGATGGTGGGATTATAAAAACATATTGTGTACAGAAACATGAGAGAGAGAGAGAGAGATGGGGGGGGGGGGGGAGAAAGAGAGAGAGGGGGGGGAGAGAGAGACAGAGACAG
>CM065697.1:43878058-43883058 GCA_017654935.2 Phymorhynchus buccinoides
TCTGTCACTCTCTTTGACTCTGCCTTTTCCCTTTGCTTGCTGTCATCTTACTATCTTTCTGCCTTACCGGTCCATTCTCCTGCCTTTTTGTTCACGGAACGCTGTCAAAAACATTTCCTCCTCCAGCCGAAGTCGGACTTGCTGGGGCCTAACTATTTCTCAGTTAGGCGCATAACGGCAGCATGACGCATCTGCCGTCTAATATCACGAGAAGTGGATAGACGTTAAATGAAAGACACACACACGCATCTGCGCTCATAATTGACAGGAAACTGTCTGAGCGATCGAAGAAGAAGAAGAAGAAGAAGAAGAAGAAGAAGAAGAAGAAGAAGAAGAAGAAGAGAAGAAGAAGAACGAAGAAGAAGAAGAAGAAGAAGAAGAAGAAGAAGAAGAAGAAGAAGAAGAAGAAGAAGAAGAAGAAGAAGAAGAAGAAGAAGAAGAAGAAGAAGAAGAAGAAGAAGAAGAAGAAGAAGAAGAAGAAGAAGAAGAAGAAGAAGAAGAAGAAGAAGAAGAAGAAGAAGAAGACGAACAAGAAGAAAGAAGAGAAGAAGAAGAAGAAGAAGAAGAAGAAGAAGAAGAAGAAGAAGAAGAAGAAGAAGAAGAAGAAGAAGACGTGTAGGATTTCATCCGATTCATTCAGACAGCAGAACTTCACGTGAGTCACGCCTTACAAATGCTACAATCGGATCCGATTGGGATCGAATCATATGCATGAATGAAAATCTGTTTAACGTCCTCCCTCCGGTCTGGAAGACGCACATATGGGACATTAGTAGATACAAAAGATATATGGTGGGAACGATCCTGCAGGCAATGCCCGGAGGCAGTGCAACACCAGTAAAGTCCCGAATTTTTAACAATACAGATAAGTATAATTAGTATTTTAATAATATGCAGACACAAAGTCAAGTTTTACGTCCTCTTGGTTACGGAAGAACCATATGGGAGAGTTATTTTAATAAAGTTCAACATATGCAGTTTAGCAGACCCTTAATATATGGGGAAGGGACGAGAAGGCACGATGGAACCTCCCTTATAAGACCTCCCATTATAAGACTCCCTCCCACATAAGACCTACTTCTCTGAGACATTGCCCTTCTTTGTAAGTATTAAAATTACCTCCCTTATAAGTCCCTTCCTTTATAAGACCTCATTTTGGATGATTTGTGAAGGTGTTATAAGGGAGGTTTCACTGTATCTAGACTCTCTCCCCTCCCTGGCGGACACTGTTGTGGTCAAGTTGTGTCAGGGACCATGGTCAGTCGTCAGTCGTGACACAGGAATGGTCGGAATGTTTGGGTGGACAGAGAGAGAGGCACATACACACAATAAACGAACAACCAATACTGAAAATAGGAAAGGGAGGGGGTGGGACACTGTGGGTGGGAATGGGGAGAAGAAGGCAACCATACATTCCGTGTGTGTGTGTGTGTTGTGCGCGCGCGTGTGCGTGCGTGCGTGCGTGCGTGCGTGCGTGCGTGCGTGTGTGTGTGTGGGGGGGGGGGGGTGCGCGTGCGTGCGTGCGTGTGTGTGTGCGTGCGTGCGAGTGTGAGTGTGTGTGTGTGTGAGTGTGAGTGCATAAGTGTGTGTGAGTGTTTGTGTGCGTGAATGTGCGTGTGTGTGTGTGCGTGAGAGAGAGAGAGAGAGAGAGAGAGAGAGAGAGAGAGAGAGAGAGTGTGTGTGTGTGTGTGTGTGTGTGTGTGTGTGTGTGTGTGTGTGTGCATGTGAGCGTTTGTGTATGTGTGGGAGGGTGTGCATGTGTGTGTGTTGTCCTTCAGTTTAAAGTCCTTCCAAAAGTGATTCAGACAGGTATATATGTGCGCGCGTGCGAGCGCGTGTGTAAGTGTGTGTGTGTGCGTGCGTGCGCACGTGCGCGCGTGTGTGTGTGCGTGCGTGCGCGCGCTCGCGTGTGTGTGACTCACACTGACCAATGACAGCAGACTGGTATGTAGGGCAGTAATGTGGCGAGTGGAATATAAACACACACATTTCCCTACCACTTAGAGTTAGTCTAGTCTGTACCTGGTTCAACAGTCAGGACCACACACACACACACACACACACACACACACACGTACACGCGCTCGCGCGCGCACGTACACGCGCTCGCGCGCGCACGTACACGCGCTCGCGCGCGCACGTACACGCACACACACACGTACACGCGCTCGCGCGCGCACGCACACACACACACACACGCGATTCCACATATATATACACAAACACAAACAGGCAGACACAGAAACACACACATATACACACAGACACACACACGCATCACTTGTATTAGAAGATAAAACTCTTCAATATTCCAATAATGTAACATTCTTAGGTGTCTATTTCACTCCTAAATTAAACTGGCGCTGCCATATCGAGCACCTTATAAACAAAGCAAGACTGGCAAAGGCTAACTTTACTGAAAATAATTAGTGCACAGTCATGGGGTCAAGATACTCAAACACTCATACATCTTGCTACCAGCCCGGTTCGAGCAAAACTGACTTATGGGCAGGAAGTTTATTTTTCGTCTTCTCAGACATTACTAAACCGGTTACAAAGTAAGACAGTAAAGCTATCAAAGTAGCACTGCACGCACGCACGCACGCACGCACGCGCACACACACACACGCACGCACGCACACATACAAATACGTTTAATACATATAGAGAAGCTAATTTGTTGTCACTTGACGATCAACGTAAACTAGCCACTGCCAAGTATGTGACTAGAAGTCTTTCAGTATCTAATTCAGTGACAAATGAAATATTTCTTGATTCAAGAAAGGATTTTCCCAAAAGGGCACAGAATCTTTCTTACCTTCAGCCCATTAGAAATTATACAGATGATTTATTTAGGAAATGTGAGATCGATATGTCATTGATTTCAAGTACACCAACCATGCCTTCTGTTCCTTACTGGGAGTATAATTCTTCAAAATTTGATATAGATTATGCTACTCTGAAAAAAGACGATAACATCAATTTAATATCAGTAGAAGCAAAAGAACACCTCGAAAATACATATCCACATAATCTTAAGATTTACACAGATGGCTCGGTTTTAGAATCCTATACAGGAGCTGGATTTGTGATCCCTGATTTAAAAGTCAGAAAATCATTTTGTTTAGGAAAAGACTTTTCTGTATATACTGCAGAACTTTATGCAATTCTAATGGCACTATCCTGGGTAGCTGATATGAATATTGCAATTTATAGTATTTTACTTTGTGCTGACTCGAAATCTGTTCTTTATAGTTTACAAAACTGGAATGCAAACACCAGAAGAGATTTAATTTTTGATGTAAAATATCTAATACATTCTGTATTATGCTTAACGGAATTAACGTAGAGTTTTGATGGATTCCATCGACATCTCCAGGACATCTCCGCTTCAGAATATAAACAAAATAACGCATAGCAGATGACATTAATCATCCTTAATGTGGTTCTCGTCACTCAGAGCAATATAACAGGACATCTCCGCTTCAGAATATACACTATGGTGTGTAGCAGAGGACATTAAGCATCCTTAATGTGGTTCTCACCATTCAGAGCAATATAACAGGACATCACCGCTTCAGAATATACACTATGGTGTGTAGCAGAGGACATTAAGCATCCTTAATGTGGTTCTCGTCATTCAGAGCAATATAACAGGACATCTCCGCTTCAGAATATACACTATGGTGTGTAGCAGAGGACATTAAGCATCCTTAATGTGGTTCTCGTCATTCAGAGCAATATAACAGGACATCTCCGCTTCAGAATATACACTATGGTGTGTAGCAGAGGACATTAAGCATCCTTAATGTGGTTCTCGTCATTCAGAGCAATATAACAGGACATCTCCGCTTCAGAATATACACTATGGTGTGTAGCAGAGGACATTAAGCATCCTTAATGTGGTTCTCGTCATTCAGAGCAATATAACAGGACATCTCCGCTTCAGAATATACACTATGGTGTGTAGCAGAGGACATTAAGCATCCTTAATGTGGTTCTCGTCATTCAGAGCAATATAACAGGACATCTCCGCTTCAGAATATACACTATGGTGTGTAGCAGAGGACATTAAGCATCCTTAATGTGGTTCTCGTCATTCAGAGCAATATAACAGGACATCTCCGCTTCAGAATATACACTATGGTGTGTAGCAGAGGACATTAAGCATCCTTAATGTGGTTCTCGTCATTCAGAGCAATATAACAGGACATCTCCGCTTCAGAATATACACTATGGTGTGTAGCAGAGGACATTAAGCATCCTTAATGTGGTTCTCACCATTCAGAGCAATATAACAGGACATCTCCGCTTCAGAATATACACTATGGTGTGTAGCAGAGGACATTAAGCATCCTTAATGTGGTTCTCGTCATTCAGAGCAATATAACAGGACATCTCCGCTTCAGAATATACACTATGGTGTGTAGCAGAGGACATTAATCATCCTTAATTTGGTTCTCGTCATTCAGAGCAATATAACAGGACATCTCCGCTTCAGAATATGTACACTATAATGTGTAGCAGAGGACATTAAGCATTCTTAATGTGGTTCTCACCATTCAGAGCAATATAACAGGACATCTCCGCTTCAGAATATACA
The DNA here is from genome assembly GCA_017654935.2 of Phymorhynchus buccinoides. Lineage (NCBI taxonomy): Eukaryota > Metazoa > Mollusca > Gastropoda > Neogastropoda > Raphitomidae > Phymorhynchus > Phymorhynchus buccinoides. Next base: position 43,882,662 of record CM065697.1, read on the forward strand.
CTATGGTGTGTAGCAGAGGACATTAATCATCCTTAATTTGGTTCTGATCATTCAGAGCAATGTAACAGGACACCTCCGCCTCAGAATATGTACACTATAATGTGTAGCAGGGGACATTAAGCATCCTTAATGTGGTTCTCGTCATTCAGAGCAATATAACAGGACATCTCCGCTTCATAATATACACTATGGTGTGTAGCAGAGGACATTAAGCATCCTTAATGAGGTTCTCATCACTCAGAGCAATATAACAGGACATCTCCGCTTCAGAATATACACTATAATGTGTAGCAGAGGACATTATTAATGTGGTTCTCATCATTCGGAGCAATACAATTCAGAGCGAGTGAGAGGGACGTGGATGACATGCAAGGAGACTCAGAGAGAGAGAGAGAGA
>CM065697.1:43888058-43898058 GCA_017654935.2 Phymorhynchus buccinoides
TAGACTGAATAGTTTTTGAGAAAAACGGACGAATAGCCGGACGGACGGAGGCAAGCTGGACGGACGGACGGACACCGGACGGTTGGACACCGGACGGACGGACACCGGACGGACGGACACCGGACGGACGGACACCGGACAGACGGATACCGGACGGACGGACACCGGATGGACGGACGGACGGACCAGACAAAAACAAATAGCTCCCCGAACCTTCGGCTCGGGGACTAATTATGCTAAGTATTCTTTGATTAAAAAAAAAATATTCAAAATCAGTCTTACATGCCTAGGCTCCAGTCAAATGGTGTGACACAAATAATCCCGTGATCTCTAACCCGTCCGGTAACCTGTCATTCACCTGGAGCTTGTTTCCCACGGGCTTTACAAACAGGGGAGTTAAGCGCGGGGTATAGTACAATTAGCAGCAGGCAAGCTGTTATATTATCAGCTGCTGATGATTGACGTGTGACTCTACAGTAGGGCGGGGTTTGTCACCCAGAAGGGGACGGACAAAAACTAAAATGCCAGTCTCAGGCATGCTGTGAACAGGACACCTCCGCTTCAGAATAATCCACTATAATGTGTAGCAAAGGACATTAATCATCCTTAACCCTTTCGCCGCCAGCCATATTTCAGCCAAAAGATCCATTAAATTTACCTGAGTAGAGAACAAAATCCAGTTGCAGTATCAGGGATTCTTCCGTGATGTATATAAAATAAGGTCTAGATTTACTTCCCAAAACTAAGACAATAGGGTCGTTGTATAATAGATCCCAATTTGATGCCTTTTAGTGACATAGGTGTTAAATCACTGTGGTGCTAAAATGCGACTTTGGCGGTGAAAGGGTTAAAGTGGTTGTCATCATTCATATAAATACAGCTCCGGGGAAGAAGTGACAACCAGTGTCTGCAACACGCTGAAAGCAATGCAGTACAACAAAGGGCGATTTAGAACATGCAGCGATTTATTTTGAAGTTTCTATAGCTGTCATTTTTATAAACTCGGGCCTTTCTTTCCTATTCAGCACTGTTTTTCTTACGGCGAACAAAACACGTTGACTGATCACAAACTTCTCGTAACAGGCAATATTGTCAAGCAACAGTGGTATGCATTACAAAGGGGCATCCCAGAATGGAAGGGTGATCTTAAAGGTGAACCCTGACGGATGAGTTTGTGCAAGAAACACGTCGAGATCACCAGAAAGACAGCCTTTTCAAGGATCGGAACACTCACTTTGCTCTGGTTTCCTAGAAATTAAGCCGTCAAAACAGCGATTACTCCTTGGCGGAGATGCCGAAGAGAGTAGCCATTCTGGATGGGGTGGGTGGAGGTCATGCATTGTGGTTGAAGCGTTTTCTTTTTTTTTGTAGTGCAGTAAAAAAGAAATTGGAGCTATTTCTTTTTTTGTGAGCGAAACTCCTTAAGATAAACTGTATACAATTTAAAAATAATAAGTAAAGGCTTGTATTGCGAAAAATTTCGCTCAAACGATTTGGCGGCCATTAGAAAAGAGACGACACACGCCTTCTCTTTGAGTGAAATAATTTGACTTCCAGCACCTCCGCCAAGGAGGAATCGCCTATTTGACGGTTTGATTTATAGGAAACCAGAGAAAAGTGAGTGTTGCAATATCTGTAAAGGGTGTTTTCCTGGTGATGTCGACGTGTTTCTTACAAAAACTCATCCGTCAGGGTGGCCCTTTAAGACATACTTTCCAGTTTACAGTGCTGTTATTTCTCGACGTCCAAAAGGGACGCCCTCCAAATTTCTACTTTGTTTCAAAACATAACAGCATTGAGCCACTCTTCTTTTTCTTCTTCAGCGTTCCCAGGCCATATGGCCATAATGGTTAACGTATGTGTCCGGTTTTCAATTTTCATTGGTCTCACCGTTGCGCACAGCCGACACATTCCGATTTCGGAGGAGCTCAAATGAGAAAATTATTTGGAATGTTTTGTTTAAAGGCAGGAGAATGGGCCAATAAGTCAGTAAGATAGTAGATGACAGAAAGCAAAGGGGAAAGGCAGAGTCAAAGAGAGTGGCAGATTAGAGGAAGTTACTAGCACAGAACTTCAAGAAGGTGGGGGAACTATTTTTACGAAAGACAACCCCCACACCCCCACACGGGGAGACTCGTGGAGGGGGCAGGCTCGTCAAGCTCCCCGTATGGAGGCACGGGGCATCCACCCACTGCCGCGATTGTGCCACAAAGTATTTTGAATTATTCATGCTTCACCATAGCAAATTAAGGTGAAAACTCGGTGGACGTTTTCGATGTTTCAGGACCGAAGGCAGACCTGGTCCACGTCATGAGGAACATGGTTCTTCTGCTTCTGGTGGCAGGGTCTCTGGCCGAGAGTGCCATGGAGGGAGTCGGAGAGGATACCGGAGAAAAGAACGGAGAGGAGATCGTGAAGGATGTCCGTGAAGACATCGGAGAGGATGTCGAAGAGGAGATCGGAGAAGTTATGGGGAAAGATGTCCGTAAAAACATCGGGGAGAAACGCAAAAGAAATAAGGAAATATGGTATAGGGGATGCAGAAAATGGAGATGTAAGTAGAGTACAGTGGAACCTCCCTTATAAGACCTCCCATTATAAGACTCCCTCCCATATAAGACCTACTTCTCTGAGACATTGCCCTTCTTTGAAAGTAGAGGAAAATAGGGTTTTACGCCCTCTTCGGCCTTTCGGCCATGTGGGGCATTTGTAAAGACAAAGATGGTGGGAACAATACTGGAGGCAATGCCCGGAGGCAGCGCCAAACCAGTAAAGTCCCGATTTTTTTGTAATACAGATATGTGTAGCAGTAACCACGCCTCGGTTAAACCTCATTGGCTATGCTACTGCTACATGCCATGGAGGGAGTCTTTGAAAGTATTAAAATTACTTCCCTGATAAGACCCCTCCCTTATAAGACCTCATTTTGGATGGTTTTTGAAGGTCTTATAAGGGAGGTTCCATTGTATAATTATTATTGGCCCTTTACTCAAAATGGCTTTTGTTTGAGGAGCACGGGGCATGAGTGGGTTTTTATTCTCTTTATGTCATAGACCTATATCCTGCTCTTAGCTACTTACAATGATAACCGAACAGCCAACAGATAATGGGATTCTGTAAGTGTGGCGTCTATGAGTGTGCGTGCGTATGTCTGTGCATGTTGGGACTAATGCGTGTGTGATAGTGTGCAACCCTTTCTTTATGGTTTTTTTTTTATATTGCAATTTATATTTTGGATTGCTTGCATGGGCATATCTGTACATTTATATCTTTGCTTTTCTTCATTCAATGATATTTTATATAATGTCTATAATTATGCTCTGCATGTGTTTTGCTTGCGCGTGCGTATGTGTGTGTACGCGTTTGCTTGTGTGCGTGTATGTTATATGCCTTTTATTCGTTTTTAATTTTCTAGTGATGTTGTAAAGCGCATAGAGCTTAAAGGTATGCGCTATAGAAATCTTCTTCATAAATAAACAAACAAAATACCGAAGGAGTGGGGGAGGGGGTGGGGGTGGGGGTGACTCACATACAAAAAATGCTGCAATGTAACGAAGTACACAAATACGTGATCACCACCTGTGAAGCGAAGCTGGTTATGTTTTCGGTGATGTACGTTTGTTCCCAGCTGGCTGGCCGACTGGCTAAGTAAGTATGCATGTATGGTTATTTGAGCTTGAACATCTGCTTAACGTCCTCCGGTCTGGAACACACAAACATATATATGGGACATTAGGTATTATTAGGTATTATTAAGTATTAGGTACTTTATAGTCACAGAGGCGTCTCTGTGAAATTCGGGCTGCTCCCACCCGGAGAGCGCGTCGCAGCCAGAGGCGCGCCACCCAATTTTAAAAAAAAAAAATTCTGCATGCGATTTTTGTCACTGATGAGGGGGGGGGGGGGGGGGGGAGGGGGGGGAGTAAATTTTTACCACATGACAACTTTTTTGTTGCCACTGGGTTTAACGTATGCTAAGTGCATGGGCACACGGGACCTCGGTTTATCGTCTCATCCGAAAGACTCCACGTTCAGACCGTTAAGGCCTAGTGCAGAATGAGAGGGGAAATCCCCTGTACCCAGGTTCGAACTCGGGTTTACTTGACACGAAGCGAACGCGCTACCACTGTGCCACTCTACACTTAGCAGATACAAAGATGGTGGGGCACGATCCTGGAGGCAATGCCCGGAGGCAGTGCAACACCAGTAAAGTCCCGAATTTTTAACAATACAAATATGTATGGCTATTTTGATTGGTTGGTTGAGTGGAGGTTTGACGTCCTCATGGCGGAAAGCCCTTAGGGACAAGTTGTTCTGGTGCTGAGTCCATGAAGTGTTACTTGTTGAGTGGAGGTTTTACGTCATCATGGCGGAAAGCCCTTAGGGACAAGTTGTTCTGGTGCTGGGTCGATGTGGAGATGGCCGCAAAGCGGTTGATGGTCATGAGGAAGAGGGTCTGGGGATGAATTCGTGGAAAACACTGGGTGTCGTCATGGTAAATATGGCTATTTGTTATGTTTTGCTTTACGTCCTCTCGACCGAAGCCATATGGGACAATGGCTATTTTATATTGTGGAGGACCTAATCGACTGCTACTGGATTTGTTGCTCAAAAGCATGAGTAGAGTGTAGAGTGGCACAGAGGTAACGCGTTCGCTTCGCGTCAAGTAAACCCGAGTTCGAACCTGGGTACAGGGGGGTTTTCCTCTCATTTTGCACTTGTCCTTACGGTCTGAACGTGGAGTCTTTCGGATGAGACGATAGACCGAGGGCCCGTATGCCCATGCACTTAGCACACGTTAAACCCAGTGGCAACGAAAAAGTTGTCATTTGGTCAAAATTTACTCCAACCCCCTCCCTTTCCTTACTCATCAGTCACACAAAAATCGCACGAAAAAAAAGAAGAAAAATGGGTGGCGCGCCTCTGGCTGCGACGCTCTCTCCAGATGGGAGCAGCCCAAGTTTCACAGAGACGCCTCTGTGACTATAAAGTTACTAATACCTAATGAAACTCGGTGTGAAGCATCCTTACTACGCCCTCCATCCGAAAGACTCCACGTTCAGACCGCGAGGACTAGTGCAAAGTGAGAGGGAACATCCCCTCACATACCCGGATTTGAACTCGGGTTTACTTGGCACGAGGCGAACGCATTGCCTCTGTGCCACTCTACACACAGCGCATAGTTACTTAGAATATCTAGGCCAAGTTCGAACATGAAGGTCATTGGTGGAAGGTCAAGGTCACTTGAGCAGAAAATGTACCGCAACACTGGCGACATAGCATCTTATCGCTCTAGTCGTTCCTGATGCTGCGCGTTGGCGAGGATTTTGTATGGTTAGGAACCAGTCGTCGCCAATTTCCCTTTTTCCAAGCAATGACATAAGAAAGGCCCAGCGCGGCCATCTTGGGATAAACATGGCGTCGCATCCTACTCAGTTCACTACTTAGATTTACCCCCAAGATGGCGGCTATGACGGCTGTAGTCACGAGTACGTCTTAGACAGTCACCACGGATAGTAGTATTGTAAAAGCAAGACTAAACTCCCGAAACGATTGGCTGTTTAGCCTAAGTTACATACTGCTACTCGTGTTGACTGCTTAAGACGTACTCATAACTACAGGACCTTTGTGGTATTCAGCACTCGTGGATTTCATTTTGTTTCAGGCCGCAAGTGCTATACCCACGGAGACTGTCACTACGCCATGAACTGGTGCTGTGGAACCAAAGACTACTGCCAGAAACTATACGACGAATCTTATAACGAACCGAAGCCATTCAACTGTCTAAAAACATGAAGGGCATTCTGTATGCACAGCGCAACCACGAAGTCACTTAATAGAGCCTGTTTTAGACGGCGTGACGGCAATACAACAAAAGATAAATAAAGATTTGAGTTTACCGTGGCATCCTTTTTTTTGTCCTTGCAAAGAACGAAAGAAAATAATATAAACAAAATTATGTTTTCTTTTGAAAAGTAAATCAGTTCCAAACTGACGGAAGTGTTATATCTTCATGAATAGTTAGTTTGCTTGCGAGCGAATGAGAGAGAGAGAGAGAGAGAGAGAGAGAGAGAGAGAGAGAGAGAGAGAGAGAGAGAGAGAGAGAGAGAGAGAGAGAGAGAGAGAGAATGTGCGTGTTGTGTGTGAGGGTGGATGGTGGTGGTGGGCAGGGCGTGGATATGGGGTGGGGGAGGACGCGCGCGCACACACAAACACACACAAACAGACACATACAGATGCATACAGACACACACACACACACACACACACACACAGACACACACAGACAAACACACAGAGACAAACACACACACACACACACACACACACACACACACACACACACACACACACACACACACACACACACACACACACATGTATTCGAGAGAGGGGGAAACCACTCAGAACAGTATAAACGACCAATGATTAGTATTACCGACCTATGTCAGTATTCTGTCATTTGTGCATAGAGAAAACTAGAGATTTAACGCCTTCTGGACCAAAGGGCCATTTAAGGCATTTGAAATTGTAAAGGTGCATTCTTCAAGATCCTTTGATGAATAATATCCTTCGTGCAACTAACCTGTGGTGTGTCAAGAGATGGTGTGTGTGTGTGTGTGGCACGATGTAACTGCGCTAAAGGACCTCTTCCCCCACCCCACCACACCACACACCCCTTTCCTCCCACACCACCCATTCTTTTGCCTCCTACTCTGGAAATAGCAACAAAGGGGAACAATCGTCCACCCACAACAACTTGGGTGTCACCCAACTGCAGCCAGACAGGACTGATAACTCCCCCTGTGCACAATGACGATGACACCAGAGTGCACTTCTCCTGATCCGGCTCAAAGATACACTGACGCACCACGATTAACCCTTTCACCGCCCAAGTCGCATTTTAGTACCACAGTGATTTAGTGCCAATGTCACTACAAGGCACCAAATTGGGGTCTATTATCTAAAGACCCTATTGTGCTTAGTTTTGGGAAGTAAGGGTAGACCTTATTTTATATGTCACAGGAGAATCCCCAATACTGCAGATGGTTTTTGTTCTCTACCCAGGTAAACTTAATGGACTTTTTATTTGCTGAAATATGGCTGGCGGTGAAAGGGTTAAGTCCCTTGGGGTTTTTCTGGGTAGCTGTTGTGACCCACATACACACTTCAAATTGAGGCTGCTCTTTAAAATGATGTTTCGGTTTGAATTTGGGGGCATTTGTATGGGAGTGAGACCTGGTCAAAACAAGATTTATGTCCAGCTATAAGAGGGAAAACCCGTGATTTTGACACGTGATCTGGTGGATCTTTAATGTACTGTCAGAAATAATAATAATAATAATTAATAATGCTTATAGAGCGCATAATCTTGCAAAGCAACTCAATGCGCTTTTCACTCACCATTCGTACAAACATTTCTAACAGACTGGTTCACGTATCCTCACCATACATCTCTATGAAAATGAATACATTAGAGAATGCATTGCATATAATCATAACACAACACACTAACACCCACCTCCCTTCAACCCCACACACACGTACACGCGTTAACCTCATACTCAACGTCAATGAGCTGGAAGACAAGAATGGGGAAAGGATCATAGACTTTACAGAGAGAAAGCTTTCCTGAAGAAGTGGGTTTTTAGTTGGGGCTTGAATGAAGGAAGAGTGGACTGGTTACCGGTATGGTCAGGGAGAGAATTCCAAACGCTTGGTGCAACAAAACTAAACGCCCTCTCACACGAAGATTTCAAGGACCGGTTAGGAACTTTAAGAAGTTTCTGGGAAGAAGAACGAAGAGTGCGAGAGCTTTGGTAGGTGCAGAGACAATGAAGGGAGGAGGGGCGCGTGCCAATCTGTCCTTTCCGAATTGGACAATGACCTCAGACAGCAGAGGAGGCAGCTGAGCAAAACATTGTTTATAGCGGAGATGCCTTGCCTTGCCTTGCCTATGGCACCCCCCCATTCTCTTCGTCAAAAGGACTCGGGGACAGTTGGCTTTGGGGGAAAGTCTCCCAAAAGTCAACGTATCCTCTTTTGGCTGGTAGAACTAGAGCAGACGAAATAGACTGTTTTAAATAACACTCAATAATTCTATTGCGACTGATACGCAAGTCACAAAATAGTAAAACATCACATTGATCGCTGTTAATTTTCCGCCTGCAGCAAAGTGTTGATAAAAAAGCAAGCACTGAAGATTGAGAAAGCGTGAGAGCGAGCGAGCAAAACAGACACAAGGAGAGGGACCAAATTTAATGCGAATGACTCCAAAATCCAAACCTTAGCCAAGCATTTTGAGTGAAAGCGAGCGGGCAGGGTCGCTAGCATGCCCCTTTCCCTTGTATGAAATTGCGCTGCACCTTCAGTAATGAAACACATTACCCATACTTTTGAAATTCTCTTTTTTCGTTCAGAACACAACTCCAAGCCATCTATAATACATAATAAATTTCACTGTCTGTCTGTCTGTCCAGTGAGTCTACACGCAGCTGGATATCTTCGGAGAAATTCAAAAACCTCATATCTCAATTTTGGTACATTTAAGAAAAATGAAAAAAGAACTTTTAAAAATTAACCGCGTTTACCACAATTGATTATGATGAATAATATTATTACTATGTTGTTTAGTCCTGCATTTGTTAAAATTATTTTTTTAATACCTGAAAAGAACGAAGATACGAGGTTTTTGTCCTTAACTAGATCTGAATTTGGGACTTACGAGGTTTTTTTCTACTTACACAACCTCGTTTACCCCAGATAGAAATTCGTTAGAGATACGAGCTTTTGGTGGAAGGTGGCAGGAAAAATTAGAGAGCTGACAATGTATCTAACTCAAAACACCCAAAAATCGAGATACGAGTGTGTTTTTTATATTTCACCGACGATATGGTAAGCCTGCGCCATGTGAAACAAAATGAGCAAGGTGGCTGCAGGCGGACTAGAAATCTAAATGTATAATCATTAGGGTGTGACACGGTGAAGCTAAACGAGCTGGATCGCTAGAAAATCTGCATGCGGGGAGGGTATCTCTTCGCAGCGACTTAGCTCACTTTTTTCATCACCGCCCAGCGGCGCTAAACTCAAGTGGGTCCTAACTCTCTCTCTCTCTCTCTCTCTCTCTCTCTCTCTCTCTCTCTCCAACAAAGGCTATCACTAGATTAGGACCCTTTTGAGTTTAGCGCCGCCGGGCGGTGGGGAAAAAAAGCGAGCTAAGTCGACCAGTGGGAGTTCAGGCCGCCATGTGACGTCACGTCGTTTCTCACATTCATTGACACGTGTGTAAGTCGCAGTTATCAGACGAACGGATCACAACCCCTAGACACATTTCGGGTCAAGCCTGGATTACCACCAGTAAGCTACACGACTACTAGTCTTGTTCCGGGAGGGAGGGAGGGGGGGGGGGGGGGGGGGGGGGGGGGGGGGCGACACCATGAGATCGGTTTTCTCATAAAAAGGGGGTTAGGTTTCTGTCGAGAAGAAAAGAACCAAGGACACGCCTCAACGCATTCGTGGACGTACGGATTCAACGCACAAAAGAAGTATGCATGTATGTATGTATGTATGTAGGCCTATGTAGGCATAGACGTGTCTTTTCTGTGGTTAGAAAACACAGGAGACGCTAGTGAGTGAGTGATTTCTATGACCGAAATTGGTTGGTAGGTACTTCGGTTTACAGCACGTTGTACAGTGTACACCCCCCTTTTATGTAATCTCTATTATAAAATCTTTTTTTTTAAACAAGCGCGGATTCGCAATCGTTTGTGGCGTGCGACAATTCAAAACGATACATCATTTTAAAGAGCAGCCTCGATTTGAAATGCGGTCTATTTTTACCACTGCAATCATTATATACACTGAGTCGCTTCCCCTGGCTTTTCAATAATTTTAATCTATAAACCAGAATGTTATCTCTGCACCATTTCGTAACTTTTTATATCTTTTGGAAAACATTTAAAACTATTTTTATCCTACTTATACTCATCGAAAGAAGCAC